>JAOVVO010000375.1:0-79692 GCA_028564675.1 Onchocerca lupi | reverse complement strand
TATATATGCACCTAAATTCTTGCACTTATTCAATAGAAGTTGTATGAACGCGAGTCGAATATTCGACAATTCGCATTGAATATGATGATAACATTGTCCATTGTCTTTGAGTGACCACTATGATCCATCATCTGATAGTGATTGTATATCAGAAGTCAAACGTATGGACCGCATCATGAAATTTTATATTTTTAAGAAAACTATGATAAATGGCAAAAGTTGAACTTTTCGTTTTTGTTTTTAACATCATTACTTTATTTGCATAGAATGCAAATAATTATAAAATATTACCATTAAGTCAGAAAGAATGGATGGTGGTTATCTTTGTGTCTTTTTTATTGTCTGCTACTCTGCTTCGTTTGTCTATTTGATTTCAAGTTCAAAATTCAACAAACCTTTGTCCGGAACATCAGAAAAAACAGCGCACTTAACTGTCACAAATATTAAAACTCTAGAACTTGTAACTCCATGCGATGAACCACTTTACGCAAATTGAATCATTTGAAACGCAAAATATTTCGGAAAGATTTCGCTCGTCAAAATTTAATTAAAGTTAAAAAGCAATAGGTCGTAAAATATCCCTTTTTTCCCGATGAATTTTCTGCGAAGGATTCTTTCAACGATGAAATATGTCAGATGTACTATTTGAAAAATTGAAAGAGCATAATGTGAAAATAAACTTCTTCATTTTTTCAACAAAGCAGGTTATTTGTAGTGATATCTTCGCATTAAAAAGTCTTGGGAACAACTTGTGCTTTCATGAGATGTGACTGAATAGTATAGAAAATTAGTGGAATAGTTTGAAGGATTAGACAGAAATATGATTATAATCAATGGGAAATAGTCTGCTGAAATATGTCTCGGATACCGATGGAGGATCACAATGTACATATCAAGTGAAGTGTTTGAGTGATAGCAAATTTTGGCTATATTAATCGAGAATTCAAAATTTGCTATTTGGGCCACACAATTTACATCAACACTCGAGAAAGCGTAAATGTCTTCCCTGGTCTATTAGTGAGTAATTTGCATTATACTGAAATACAGTATAAGAAAATGAACGCAAAAGTTGAATTTGTATCGATCTTGTCATTTTTCCCGAGTTTAGCTGAATTTCGAATCAGAAAGTGAAAGACTTAGATTATTGCACAACGATTATAAAACAAATATATATATATATATATATAAGTTTATCTCTACATATATATATATATATATATATATATATATATATATATATATGCTGATGGTGAGTTCAAGCCAAACTCCATCAGACTCATTTATCATTACTTCAGCAAATGTTCTGCTTTGGTGCTGCAGTTTTTCGCTTCTTCCCTCCATATTTAATGTTTTCATATTAAGCTTTCTCAATTTCAGTTTACGCTCATTTCTATTTATAATGCATATTTTTGAATGAATGTTTATCAAGAGGAAAATTTCGAATTTATTATTTGAAATTCAAATTATCATATTGTATCAGTAATAATTTCAGTTTTTCGATCAAATATTCAAAATTCGACTAGATAGTAGACGTTGTGATTATTGCTATTATTGATTTCCAATGGCATTCCTGATTATGCCTTGCATTTTCTTGCAACAATTTCAAATTTTTCAATGATATTATAGCATCGCTCAATACTTGTTTTCAGTACTTACAATCATTATATATATTTATATATATATGTTTGTTTCATTACAAATTTTCTAGTAGGCATATTAGAATTAATATGGAATTATTTTTCTAAATAGAAATTTGCTGAAATAGGATATGGATTTCAAAATTTATTAACAACAGGGAGCAAATGAGCATCAGAAATATGGTGTTGAAGTTAATGCAAAACCTGAAATTTTTTTTATAAATAGCAGCTAATTAACGGAACTATCCATTTATTCTAAATAATTATCATTCTTGCGATGTGACTTCTTTTCAGTGATTGCAGAATTATATTCGGAATTTTATTAGTGCAGAACTATATTCAAAACTTAATAGAAAAATTAAATTTCAAATATGTGTTCAAATATTCAATAATATTTTTAATCATCAATTGTTAGGTCCAATTAATTAAGAATTAATCACTTTGTTTGAAAGACGTCAGTTTTTCGACGCGATAACCTAATAATTAAGACATTACTCGTGCTGTTTAAACAGATAGTTCAATTTTGAAGTGCACTTTCAGATGCGAACTATTCATTACTTTTTACTGATTTACTGGCTTCTCTTATTCCCCTCTTTGATAATTGTCAATGCTGTTATAGATGCTTCATGGTGGTTAGTTTCAGTTTTCATTCTAAAGCCATCATTTTTGCTTATATTTCAAAGTTTCAAAGATTCAATAAATTTGTGGAACCTTAGGAGAATAAATTAGGAACTAAGAGAACTTGGACTATTTATGGTATTTTGAAAATAAATTATAAGTTAATGTTTTATAAATTATAGTGATATTTTCACACAACACTCAGCAAAACAATTGACCACCCAAAAAGTGGAAATCTACAAGTCTAAAAAATCGTCGCATAGTTAAAAATTACTTGCATACGAATGTGACAAATCATGGCAAGTCTAATCGGCTGATGGATTGAAGTCAGAAGCTAAACGATTGGCATGATTGACATCATGAACTTTTTGCTTAATCTAGCATGCAGTCCGCACTATCAACAGCGGATATATTATCTGAACATGAATGATGTTCCTATTCATTTATTCTTCATGTTCTCGGAAATTCACTTTTTTTTTTTTCTAAACAGTTTTAATAAAATAACATAACTGAAAATTTTTACCGAGGAATCCCTACTGATTTGAGTTCTTGCTATCGAATTTGCCAAAAGGAAAACTATATATTCCATACTCTAATTTAAAATTTGTAAATATAATTTTAAAAAAGATTTTTTTTGAAAGCAGAAGATTTACTTAGTGTTAATTACAGGTCTTCAGTTGCCCAATTAAGCACAGCAAATTTATTAGCTGGAAGCAATGCTCGACCAACTTGCATAACTTTGCAAGGTTTATCACCAGGACAGGCTCGTATATGCGAACTATTTCGGGATCATATGCCTGCTGTGGGCGCTGGCGCTAAATCTGCAATTGCTGTTAGTTTTTCTGTTTATCATTTATCATTTCACCATATGTTTATCACTTATTACTTCATCATTATCGTTTATCATTTCGTTCTTTTTATGATATTTTTAGATTTCAGTCTGAGCAAAATTGAGACCATTAATACGAAGAAAAGTGAAATATTAACCTGTAACTATTTTCTAATTTTCACAAGCACTATCATTTCCTGGGCAGTATTTCCAGAATATTAGAGAGTTATGGTGTGGTCAAAGAATAATAAATTATACTTAAGACTACAAGTTTTTTGCCAAACCAATGTTCTGTTGCATAATTGGCCATAACTGGACAAAGGCTCCAATCTAATCTAAAAATATTTTAGGACCTCTTATCAATCTTTTGGAGAGATATAAACACTGTTTATAAGTAAATCATTTTTCTGATTTGATAATATTTTACTAGGGTTAATATGGCTTGTCTGTCAAGAGAGCATTTGAGATATTCCAAGCAATAAACAACTGAGAGGGATGAAGTAACTTCAAATTGAATCCCCTTGCTTCTGTTGGAAACTGTGTAGCATATTTACGATTATCATTCATTCTTTACTGTCATTTAATCATTATTTAATCACCTCATTAAAGGCTGATATAATTTATTGATTTCGCGGTGTTCTTCCGTAAAGAAACCAGGACATAGAGATAGAACAAAGAAAGGAATGAATGATTACTTTGGTCATTCCCTCTATTCAATCAATTGATTCCCTACGAAGAGAGTTTGTTTAATCATAATTCATTAGTCACTCTTCTTGTCACTGAATATCATAGCTGATAAATATATATATATATATATAGAAATAGTGTGAAGGGGGGAAAGAGAGGAAGTTATGAAAAAAATGATTTGGGAAGAATGAAATAAATCACGATTCTGTTTTATTTGCATGCGAAACGCGAATCAGAACAGTGTAAAACTACTTTCGATTGTCCATCGAAATTTGTTGTTCAATTTAAAAGATAGTGTCGAAATCATCAATAATTCTTCACATCAGTCTCACTACTGAGTGATTTCTGAAAAAATATTTTCTTGTGAGAGAGTTAAGCGAGAGAGAGAGATAGAATAAACTTTTCAGACTAGAAAGAGGCAATTTTCACATCCGAGCGAGCAAGTTCCTGAAATATGCCGCAAAGTTAATGATTTTAGGAATTGGCGAAGGAATCGCATTTTTTTACCCAGGTTTATACATTTCTCAACTCCTTCTGATGTTGAGATGGAAATTTCAAACCGCAGGCCAAGATTTCGCCTGGGACAATAAATAGTAACGTCGCAACAAAAGAGCTATTCCTGGAAATGAAGAGGCCGCACATGATGCTTTTCAATTTGGTAGTGACTGGGCGAAAAATTATTAAGCAAACAATCAATGCTGTAGATGATGATGTAAAAGATTAAAGATTGTCAAGTGATTAGGCCAAAGTGTTCAATATAACACAAGAAAAAGTTGGCAAATAACTGTCATTTGCGAATTTTTAAGTTGTGACAAGGTGGCAAGCAAAAAAGAATGACTTTTTCGTCTTCTGTTGTGGCAATTATTCCTCAATTCATAATTCACACTTCATACATAACAAATCTCTCTTTGGCTTCATTACGGATCATTTCATTGTGCGCTTCTTGCCAACTATCAGTTTAAATCCATTATTCAATGTATTGCACGTTTTGTTTTGTCTTTACGCGATATATTCTGCATAATTTTTATTAGTATTGTTAATGGAAACTATGAATAATAATTGGGAACAAATAGTTTAATGTACATATTGAACACTTCGAGATGTCCACGTTTAGCCACGCTTATTACTCGCATGAACATTTGACTAAATGAATGAGTGAAAGAATAAAATTGGCCTTAAAGTCACAGAAAACTTTCTTAACTTTTTAGATTTAAATTTTAAATAATTATCTCACACAAATTTGCTTGAGACAGCAATTAATTTTCAAAGTTACTGATAAAGGTAATTATTCGTTTTTTTCTTTTTTTTTTTTTTTTTTTACAGGAATGTCAGCATCAGTTCCGTAACGAACGATGGAACTGTTCTACACCATATGGCTCCGGTTATTTTGGTCCAGTTCATAAAATCGGTTAGTTCTTCAAAATTATTTATTCCAACAAACTTTGTATTCCAAGTAGAAAACTTGGCAAATGAAAACACTTGCAGTCGTTGTATTAAATGTTACCGAAATCAGACGGACAATTATGCATACTTTGATGGTATTCTTTTTGGAAGTCAAATGCAAATACAAAAGCGTCATTTTTATAATTATATGTAGGTAAGTTATAAGTAAATTTGAGGTGTAATATATCTGGTTATTCCATCCAGGTGTGTTGAAATGGCGAGTTTTATTTCTGTGAAAAAGCTTTTGTACACCATCTGTTTTGCATGTAAGTTTTTGAAAACAAGGCAGTTGAAAGCATCGATATCTTTATAAACCAATGGATGAATCGATTTAAGGATAGACTTCGTCTGCTTGATTACATATCGCATGGTCATTATTATCTTTAATGGAACATTTTCAGGTTCACGAGAAGCCGCTTATACATATTCGATTCTGTCAGCTGGTGTAACGCATGAGATAGGTCGCCGATGTCGTCTTGGTTTGTTACAGTCATGTGGTTGTAGTCAAGCACCACGGCCTAGCAGTATTAATGAGAAATGGACTTGGGGAGGTTGTGGTGATAATATTGAGTATGGCTATAGATTTAGTCGTGATTTCATCGATGTTCGAGAAAAAGAAGAGGGCTTTCCGAAACGCTCTACTGATCACGGACGTTCACTGATGAACCGGTGGAATAACGAGGTCGGCAGACGAGTAAGTTCTTCGTTTTCTCATTAATTATTGCATAAATTATCCTTAAACTGCTCATAATTGAATTTTTGCAGGATTTCCATCTTCTATTTCTAAATCTGTTTTCGAAAATATCTATTTCAAGCCATGTCAAAATCATTTCTTCAAATTACTACGCGAACATAGTAGGAACTCATTTTTAAGATTACATTTTGTATTTTTTCCTCACATTTCTCATTTCTTAATAAGGTGATTTTCAGTTGCTAAAACGAAACACTCGTCCAAAATGCAAATGTCATGGAGTGAGTGGTTCTTGTAACATGAAAACATGCTGGATGCAGCTGCCAACTATGCGACAAATGGGAGCTATTTTACTGGGAAAATATCATACTGCAAAACGGATTCAAGTGATGATTGATTTTTGCAAGACATAGCTTTGTTTTTATCAGGAATAATTTGAAAGATGAGTATTACTCAAAATCATAGAAAAATAATTTTAGATTAATGCACGCGGTAATATGCAAATCAAAAGTCAACCAGGAAAAAGAGATCGAGAAAGAGGTGGAGGACGAAAAAATCGTGCTTTACAAACAGAACTTGTTTTTCTGGATGACAGTCCCGATTATTGTATCGAAAATAGAGCACAAGGGACAGTGGGCACCATAGGACGAATATGCAGGTTCTTTTTGATGTAATTTATTGCACTCGATATAGGATCACTCTGTTGCAATGATTGGTAAAAAAATCGAAGAGCATAAACAACCAAATAGGAATAAATTCCATAGGTCACAGTTTTTCTTTTGAATGCCACAGCAACAAATAGGACATAAGTCAAAGTAAATTATTGCAGAATTGACCTTTTTTGTCCAGCAGACATGAACTAATGGTGCATTGGTTAAGACACTAAAGCCGAAGTGAGAGCTGGGAGGTCATTAGTGGGAAGACTATTACCATGTTATGAAGTATGTAATAGACACTGTTTTCTTCACATTTCTTTCATTTAGTTTTTTTTGTTTCAGTAAAGGTTCGCATGGTTCTGAAAGTTGCGACTTTCTCTGTTGCGGTCGTGGTTATAATAGTTATACAAAAGAAACGGAAACAAAATGCAGATGTAAATTTCAGTGGTGTTGCAGAGTGGTTTGTCAAACATGCATCAATCAAACACAGGTGGATATTTGTAAATAATTCGAGGAGACAAATCGTTTTATTACTTCTTCACTCACCCTTCAATGAAATTTGCTTCTTCATTTTAGCTCGGGGATTTTATAGGAAATATTGTTTGTATACAATCACTTTCATGCTATTTACTACTACGTAGCTTTAAACTTTGTGGAAGCTCTTTTTAATTTCAACATTCCACTTGACTCCAACTGAAAATTTTTGATGTTTTTTTTTTGGTAAATTTTTTGGACTTGAGTGGATATTTTTCATATGAATTTGAAACAGTATTTCAAATATCGGTTTAAATATTACCACAAGTCTTTTAGCCCGTTATGAAGTCCATACAGCATTCCACTGCTTCTTTTCTTGTCAATTTCCCAGAATTTTGTATTTTATTCATTTATTTGTCATTATCTGTGTTCATTAGCCTGGTATTTGGTACTGACGAATATCCTTTCAATGACCTCTTTTTTGGTCTAAGACATCGACATGTCTAATTATTGCTTTTTGAGATCGCACAAACTTTTCAGTTCAAAATTTTTTTATTCTTCTGCCTCTGAAAATTTATTGCTTGGAAAAACTTGGAATTCTCACTTTCAGTTCCAACTGAATATTAGTGGTTAAAAATTAAGAAATAAAAAATATTTCCAATTGCTTAAATGAAAATCAATGTAGAGAGGTTGTCTGTAGGTAAATCTAAAGTGCATTTCAAAATTCATGTGTTATGTAAATGCTTTCTCATCGACCTCTTAGTTACCAGCGTTGTATGATGTTACCTCACTCATTTCATCTGTTTTTTCTCTTTTTTTTTCTTTTTTTCATGGATTATATAGCAAAAAAATCAAATTTTAGTGGATCAAAAAAAAAAAATTGGTCCAGAATTTGTGTAAATTTCATGGACAAATTTTGAATTTACAACTTTTGGTATATCTGTGCGATGAAGATAGAGGATTCAGATGGAAATCAATATAAGACAGAAAGATCTGGAATTATTCTTGTCACGTATTACTGTTTTAATAAAATCAAAACAAATTCACTGAAACCTGGACGATCTTTTTAAATCATTTTAAATAGGCGTGTTAATTAAATTTCGCTGTAAACACAAATTATTAATAATTATACATAAGCATGTGATCGGTTTTGTATTAACATTGATTCAAAAAAGAAGCTATTGATTGTTAAAATTTTTCTTTTCATGTGATTAGATTTGAATGCGAAGTCGAGACATTAATACAAACTTCCTTTGCTTTTGGCCGCTTTTTTATGTTTGAGACATGGATCATTTATAGACTGTTTTTAAAATCAGTGTTTAAAATCTACATCATCTATATCGTTTACTACATTTTTATTACAAACTTAAAGATTTGGAATAGGTTGAGTTGGCAGGGAAGAAAATTAACGAGTAACCAATAGCGAGAGCATCATTTCAACGAAAAGAAGTAACGAAGATACTATTTTTTATCTTTCGATTGCCCGTATAACGTACACAGAAGTTTTTTAGTGGGCTTTGGAGCAAGCATATAATGATCAGAATATCTAATATTGACATGGAATAACTTGCATGTGGTAGTTTGATTCAAAGTCGAGAATTCCCGAATTTGAATTATCCTTTATTGTATTTGCTAAAAACAATGGCTCTGAACTCATTATAATTTGTGGTTATCTATTACAGTTTTTGTATAGCATTGCCTACGCGATAAGCATGTAATGAATTATGTATTGCTCTTGTTTCTAGTCATTTCTTTATTATTCATTTTATTTCATATATCGCATTTTGCTCATGATCACTTTTTAATAGCACATCTGAGCAAGGAGATAATATTAGCATTTTTGAGTTATTCTACTTTGGCAATACTCGAATTTTCTGGAAAAAAAAAAAATGTTTGCATTTAGGTATAAGTGTCGCCGTTCTCGACTAGTTGTGAATCAAGATTCCTCAGGTAATTCCAAGGTATATAGTTTTTTTTTTTTTTTTTTCTATTTAAAAATTGTATCTGTTGTCTACTTCATGCGAATTGAATCCATTTTTTTTTTTTTTTTTTGCATTTATTTCTATTTTTGAGGCTTTCAGGGTGTTCTAGAAAATCTGAATATATCGTACGGCTGCTATGAACTATTTTTTTGGTCGAGATGAAATTTTCTTTGCTCTAGATTAATAGGAAACATTGTTTAGATGTTTCATTCGCAACACGATTACTTAAATTTGAAGGTATTTGTTGTGGAAGGGCAACATGTACAATTCAAGTCAATCGTTGTTTAGCAAAAACAGATATCTTTCAACAAGATATTTAATAATTCGATTTTATTTATTCTGGACAGGGTTTGTACATAGCTGCCTTATGATGTAAATGAGTTGGATTTGTTGAAGAGATTAAATGTTTAATTGTTTCAATTCACTGTTGGCAGGCGAAATGGTAAATATTTCAATGAATAAAGAAAATTATTCTTAAATGTTTAATGCACTGGAAGAATTTCTTTAATTGAAATAGAACTTGCCTTTTTTTAAAGCCATTTAACCGATCATTAAAATCGAGGGCCAATGAACATGATGTATACGTATATCCTTTTCAAATTTTGAAGTTTGTGGAATTTTAATGGCTAACGGCTTCATGTAAACGCTTTCCACGTCATGATGGCTTAGATGTTCTTGAAAAACTTTACTGCAGTTAGAGCAAAGAGTATTTTTGTTGGAAAATTTCTGAAAATAGAGTAACTAACTGACTCTATTTAAGGCCTGCAAACACTGTTTATTTCTGCAGTGGAATCTGTCCTGTCCAAGCAACAGAATTTTCCATGACTATCAGAATGAGAAATATCAAAGAAAGGACAATTATATATGATGTCTGTAGAAGGTTTAGAACCAGTGAGGAATTATTTAACTTATTCAGACACAAAATTCTGTCTCCTATCTTTCAATTTTTTTTTGAAAATTCAAAATGGTAATTTATCAATTATGCTAATTTATCGCTGTTTACAGCCTGTATTTCGATATGGAATTAAATGGTTAGCTCCCTGCAGCAAAGCTTTAATTTGCATGAATTTGCTTTGACTTATTGGAGAAGAGAGCGTATAAGGCCAAGTGCGCCGGAAAAGAGGGTTAACGCAGCTATGTTAATTTTACTGACCATATGTCAAGGTCGCACGAGAGCTCTTCAATTGGATGATTTACGACAAGAATGGCGGCTCATTAAGAAAAGCTTCCTTTTTCTCTTTTATCAACAACAGCACATAACCTTCATTCATATATCCTTCAGGATAACTCACCTAGGCTCATTAGCACGGCAAATCTCTCTTCTATTCTTCCTTCTTCCTGATCCCTTTAATATTCTTCTACTGTAGGATCATTTACTTCTTCATCTACCCTTACGTTGACGTCTTACCATGATCTTTGTTATGCAAACATACACAAGCGCCACACAATTCTCCATCTAGCATTTGTTATCACTGAAATGTTTCTGGCCTTAAAGAAATATTTGGGATATCTGGTAAAAGTTTTTCCGAAGGTTGCAATTAAATTTTGTAAAAATGAATATAAGTGGGATAAATGCGACTTCCTCTCCACTGATTGTCGCAGATCTGATATCCAAAAGTTTGCATGGATTTCAAATCCGAGGAAATAGTGCTGCTAAAAAAAGCGTTTAGTCTGTTCAATGTAGAAATGACAGTTTTAGCAGATTTTCCCTGTAGCTATGATGATTGTCTTTAAAGCGATAATCCAATCAAAATGGTAAATGAACAATTAGCCATTCTTGATGGCTGTCCATGCTTCACATCGCACAATCTGATGGCCAACCTGTCTCATCCGTCAAAAGAGATTCATTGTTTAGATAAATTGGATGGATCCGTCGGACTAGAAGAATACTGGTATGGCTAATGAAGATTTCATCTCCAATTCATGAATGTAATAATCCTTCATTTAGTTCTCTTCACAAAGAAAATGATTTTCTCCACCTGCATATTAAAGTTCCATCTTCACATAGCGGTTGCATTGCGATTTCAAACTGGTATCAGGCAATAATTTAAGCTTAATTTAGCATTTCCTCGATCGGACAGATTTCATACACTCAAGGTTTTTTACTCGGAATGAAGTAACCATAAATTGTGAGTTCAGAATTTTATGTCCAGCCCAAGTCTTAAATTATTTCAGGTTAAATGTAGATAGATTTCTTTTGCCAGCAGTTGCGAATTTTATGTCTTTCTTTAACAGAGGATCGTTTATCAAAGAAATTATAAACCTGATAGAGGCAAATATATAATGTTACCACGCCCATACACCCGCATTACAAACGTACGTTTTTTTCAGTGAAGTAATTTCCGCAACTAAGAACAAATGCAATTCAGCTTGCTATAAATTCTCTTTTGCAAACTTACGAAACTAACTCTTGCAAGAAGATTGGCATGGAAAAACACTCCCAGAATTTTTCTACAACGAGATAAAAAAATTATCAGTTCAGAGGTACTGTCCCAAAGTTGCAATACGTTAATATCTGTTACACATATTAGCCTAAAACTCGAATCTGATGTTTGACCTGAGATGAGCGAAGTTTTAAGGATGATATTAAAGAAATGCTTAACACTTTAAATCTTCGAATTTGGCGATGCAAACAATCCTAAATCGATTTTGATTGTTCCCAGAATACTTCTAAAACTAGCTCAACCAATGTTGATATTACAAAACTACAATCACTACTCTGCATATTGTAGTGCTTAAACTGCATGAACCACTTATACCATCTTTATTTAATCCACTTCCAGATTTAAAGCTCATCTTGAATCTCAAGACTTTAAGTAAAACCATGTATTATCCTATAGATTTCCCCGCAGAAACAAGTAATGTAATAAGCGCTTAAATTAGATATTAGACAATATAAGCAATTCATTCACCACCGTACAGCCTATTCAAAACTTACCTTAGCAAAAAACATAAAAAAGGCCTAGCACGATCAAAACAGCAAAGACTGAAAGATTCACATTTCTTCAACACTAATGTGGGAAGATGAAAAAAAAAAAACATTTCAATAAATACGTTAAAATTAATGAAAATTCCATTTCAATGAACACATTTCAACAGTGAAATTAGCAAACTTTCAGTTGTCATTAGTTTCATCTGACTTTTTAAGATCAATCCTTCAAATCCATAAAAATGAGGGGAATGATAGCCGTGCTAAAAAGTTTATAGTAATTCGAAAAATGTTTAAACAAAAAATCAACTTGGAAAGCACGAAAAATAAAAGTAGATGAATTTGGGAAATATAAGTCTTGAAAGGAATCAACAGAAAACTGTAAGACTAGAAAAACGAAGAATCTAATTGCTACAATTTGGACCATTGAATAAACAAACTGATGATCGTGCAGTTCAGAAATAAACGAATTTGAATATTGCTTTTTATAACTTAGATAAAAATTTAATGAAACTACCGAATACCAAAGTAACTGATTCAATTTGCTCCAGATTCCCGGAATAAATTTGACAAATTTTTTAGACCACTAATCAGGAACACATAAACAGGTGTTGAAATTGTTGAACAAATAAGTTAATTTTAAATCGGCTCTTGGTTTTTTTCAGCAAATAATCAAGTGAGGTATGTAAGAACTGCACAAAACTGAAATCTTTTTTTTACATCGAAGCACCGGTGGTGGAGATCGAAGCATCATGACCAAAAAAGCAACGATTGCACAACGACAACGACAAGAATTGGTTAACTTTCAAATTACTGATACAAATCTTTGTTTTGTATTGAAAAATATGACAACAGAAAATATAATAAACCTACATTTACCAAGTGATTAATATAAATTTATTATGAACATTTCATTTCCACACACAAATAGTATTCAGCCACCTATTTCCGGTCAAGCAGTAGTGGCCATGATTTTAGCATCCTTGACAATCAAAAAATTGAGAATATACATATTCTTTCAAATTGAAATCGAATTTTAAAGATCACCAAATTTCTAAATTGAGGGCGTAAGTTATAGTTAAAAATCGATATTGAATTTAAATAGTAAGTGACTTTGTACTCAAAGGTACGAACAGAACTAAGCGAATCAACAACAACAATTCTATATTTCTAGCACCGTATATTAAATTAACAGCTTCACAGCTCAAGCAAATCACAATAAATTTAAAAAATATCAGAATTTTCAGAAACGTCCATTTCTCTTAAAAAATTGTGGATAAAAAATCTTTGGAAAAGCTGTCAAGTTCCACAATATCTTAAAAGCTCACCAGGAAAATGAAAGTGAGCTACATACTCCTGCAGTAAAAAGTGTATAAATTCATTGAATCAAATCCATTAATCTCTATAGGGCTTGCAATATGAGTAACGATGATTCATATGCTGCGAATAGCTGCCCGAATGGCTAAACCGCTTCAGACATTTGTCACACTGAAAAATATTAATTTCATTTAAATATTAATTGAATCATTCACTGAAGTTTTTACTCATAAAAATTGTGAATAGGGATATTTAAGAATCAAGAAATTTCTAATTGGCATATATCACATATTTCTTGAGCAGCTGCAATGAACTGAAAATGATTTTCAGTCAGAACTTAAATTTCACAATTCCGCTTCCTTAAGCGGATGTTAACAATCTCGAAATACTTGCGGTATTTCGGAAGAAAAAAAAGATCATACCAAACAAACTCACCTGAAAAGGCTTTTCACCCGAATGCAATCTTTTGTGTTCCGTAAGATGATGTTTGTGCTTGAATGCCTTCTCACATACGTCACATTTGTAGGGACGTTGTCCTTTATAAAAATTCACTTTCAATCAAAGCTTAATCCAAACTAATGTGATTTTCTCACTTAGAGTCCAAAAAAATTATGTCGTTTAATAAATAACAATTTAAGATTTGTATTCATGTGTTAATAAATTTTGCAAAAATTTGCGAAACAGGAACGGTATGGTCTCACAATTTAAAAGGAAAATTGCCTCCAATCATAAATCAGTGTTTTTGAAAGCACCGAAATATCCTATAGTCTTTTCAAAATTTACATGCTTATTTTACTTAATTTTTGTTAACAAACCAGAATGTTCATATTTATGCCTTGCCAATGAACTCTGCTTTCCGAACATTTTATCGCACTGATCGCATGCATAGAGGCCTTCTTCATCAGTTCGATGTGATTTCCAATTTAAACGACTGCGTTTCTCACCCGATGAAATGTCTGACGCGTTGTCATCATTATCATCACTTTGCTTAAATTTGGTGCTTCAAATTTTTGTTATTCCACGAAATGTCAAATTCATCAGCATTTGCCTTAACAATACTTAGTGACATGAAATTCTTCAGTGATTCATACGACCCGCAGCAGTAAATCTACATGAAAAAAAAAGTAAAGGTATCGCAGCATATCTAAAAGATTCATTCCATATTATAAATCAGAGTCCATTTCATATTACAAACGACTCCTAACAAAAATGCCATCACTTATAAAAAACAAGAAGTCCTACCTCCAAAACTTTCTGAAGACTTGCTAAACCGTTGATACCCAACATTGAATACTGGGACATGAATACATTGCTAGGCCAAATACTTGATGACAGTGCAGCAGCCGAATTATCATCCAATAAGCCAGCTTCTGAATTCGATTCACCTTCCGAATGGGATCTGGATGCAGAAGAAAGTATTGTTGGTGGAGTTTCCGAACGACCCTTTACAGCTTGCAATAGCGTTCCACGTTTCGTTTCATTTCCTTTCGGAATCAATCCTGAGTCATTTAGAAAGATTTTTAATGAAGCATATAAAAAACAATTTCCTTACAATTCGTTATCAAACTCTTTGCTTTTTTGAGTGCTTTTCTAATCAAATTTTATGAATTTTATTCGAGCACACAGTATAGATGGAAAAGTTTTGAATTTGATGAACTTCTATTAACGAAAATCGAACCAATGAGACTGCTTGCAGACCAGCAATCATCCTGATTAAATGCTTGTCTTTCTCCATCTCCTTCGATTCCAAAAACAGATGTTTGTTCGGCTGGAACTGCTGTTACTATAGCTGTTTCATCTTTAATTGATAAATCAAGTGGTAAATCACGAGTAGCATCCGATGATGGTTCACTCGGCGATAAATCAGTTTTTACTGTTTGTTCATCCTGAAATATACAACTGTTTAAATTAAATGCATTTGAACTAAAACGTCATTTATATATATGGTAAAGCAGTAATATTGGAATGCCTCAGTTGCGCAAATGATTTAAAAGCTTCTATTCATTATAACAGTATTAAGAAGTTAAACATATTTACGTGAAATAAAAGTTATTTCAAATCCAACCGGCATCATGCAGACCAAGTAATGAAACATACAGAAAATGAACTGAACTGAAATGACAAAAATAAAACCAGACAATTCAAGGTTATTATATGACATAAACTGACAATTCTTTACCGATAGGCCGTTATTCACAAGACCGGTACACTGCTGTGCCCAAGCAGCCATCAGACTTAAAGGATCATTAGCAGTTACTGCTGTTGCAGCACTTTGAAATGATATCGCATCATTCCACATGGAACGTGAGTATCGTTCACAGGCTACGCTTAATCGATTACTTCGTCGTTCCTTCGCCCGGGTATTTTGAAACCATACCTGCAGAAAACAAATAAATTTCAGTTTATAATAAAAGAAATGTGAAGGTGTACTCTATCCCATTCATTTCATCCACGAAGCGTCAGGATAAAAAAGGTATTATGGAATCGGGAAGTAAACAGTACGATTGAAGTACGTGGAGTTACACTTTTTTTTTGCTAATATTATGGATAAAATTTGTCCTTAAAAACGCTGCAAACAACAACATTACTAATGAATAAAAAATTGCAGAGAGGCATGGAACAGACAATAATATTACCAGACAAAAACTGTTCAAGTTAAACTCATAAATATGACTCTGCTATATTCAAGCAGTTGTTTCTAATCCTTCTCATATTTTTAATTTGAAGGAAATTTCTTAAAAGTAGAAATGATCAAGTGAATCGATATGTCTATAACTTTATCTCCATTATGTGCTCAACAGAGAACAGAAACACAAAATTTCAAAAGAAACAAATAACAATTCTCTAATGCAATACTCATTATTATAGTTCAGTGAAGTTGAAATATTAAAGTTTTAAATTTCATTTTCATTTTTATTTGTATTCCCCTTTTTCTGAACAATCTGAATCTCAGTTCAGAAATAGTTAGCCCTATAACACAATAGTCAGACAATCTGTTCATCACAGTCAGTAAAAAAACCTGGCACAAATCAAAAATAGTTCAAATAAAAATGGAATCTCACTTGCACCACTCTTTTGTTGACTCCAATTTGTTCAGCGACAGCAGAAAGTTCATACTTTGATGGAAATGGATTACGTTTGAAGTGAGCATGGAGAACAGCAACTTGAGCATCGGTAAGAAATGAACGGGATCGTAAAGGTTTCCAGGTAGCAGCATTACCAACAACACAGGAATTTGGTAAATCAGAGTCACTTTGTAATCCTGGCTGTTCGGCACTATCAGCAGAGGAACGCGATCTTTCCAAATCATCGTGATGTGCCACATCATCATGGTTAGTTTTTTCACTTTTAACACATGAAGTCTTCGATAGTAAGCCATTATTGATACTATTTTCAATATTATTTTTACTAGACGCATCTGCAGAAACCGTTCCTTCTACAGTACAATTATTGTTGTTTAAATGACAGGCCCAATAACTGGCCAACAATGCTGATGGTGAGGTTGACGAAGCGGTACCGCTTGCTGCCTTAAAATAACTTACAAAAAATTTTTTCATTAAATATAATTGGATATAAATAGTCTAAAAATTGGATGAATAAAATCGTTAAGAAAAATCTACAATGCTATCAGTAAATATAAGGGATGTTTTGCGAGTTATTCTAACGAATACTGTAAATGCATGCTGCAATTTTGAAAGAATTGTAGAGATTGTAAGTGTCGGGAAGAGGAAGGGAAGAGGAAGAGTGTAGCGAAGAGATATAATTAATATTGTTTAATGATGTTCAGAACACCTGCGTGATTAAGACTTCTCGATGTTTTTTTAATGATATTACATAGATGTTGAAGAGGAGAAATTTAATGGCACAGAAAACAATCCTTCATCTCTCTATTCAATTCCTCTAAGAAAGTTTCTGTTTTCATTTTCTCCATTCCTTCCTTCCTTCTTTCCTTCGTCCTTGCACTTCAACATCAACAAGTAAGAATTCTGAATCACCCATCCATCCTAGTTGTATAGTTAATTTTACATGGCTTTACCTCTAAGGAACAGTTACAAATGAAGATAAAGTGAAGTGCACAGAATGGCAGTTCTTAAAACCGCAAAACATTTTTTGTAACAGTCCAGCATATCATTGATCATTTTCCCTCAAATTCGAAGAAATTAAATTATTTGTTGATATGCATCCAATCATTTTATTTTATTGATGGAAATCTAATCACACACGAAATAATGGGAGAAGAAAAGTTAGATTCCTTTTGAAAAGAAAGAAGCAATACCTGTAAAAATTGCTGTTGCAATAAGGCCGTATAAGGAGCGATATTTGAATATGCAAAATTATGTGCTGTTTGGAATTGCAACAAAAGTGCTCGATAAAGTACCATTTGGTCACCAAACTCAAATGCTGTTGATGAAGCCCGTGTTGCAGCTGCTGTACATTTCTTGCTACTCATATGGGATGAATACGAACCCGAATGTGAAAATCGCTTCTGACAATGTGGGCACTGCAATGATCCATTTTGCAGTGTAAATTATAGTTTGGAGTATGTAAGTGAAAATATATAATTGATAAAACTATATGATATTTACATAAAACGATAAGAATAATTACTCAAATTTCCTTTATTGTTTGTACTTAACGAGCTTGTTTCTTTTTTTTTTTTTTTTTTCAGTAAAAGCACCGGATGTGATTGGAGGTGAAGAGGTAAAAAAAAAAAGAAATCAAGAATGGCAAATAATTATATCGCCACGATAATGCAAATATTAATGAAACAACACCAAATATTTGCATATTATAAACATTTTGGAGTTTATTTCTTTTTTTTTTTTTTTTTTTTTTTTTTTTTTTTTTTTTTTTTTTTTTTTAATATGAGATACTCAGATAATTTTATAGCAGGAAATAATAAGAGACACCCATTTTACTTTGTTCGTATTACTTTTTCATTTTAAATGCAAAATTTTAGCTTCACTCTAACACATATTATATTTCGAATGCTTTGCCTTTGTATGCGAAGTGTTATGATGATGAAGATGAAACTATTCCGCACAGAACTTATGAGTATCTGAAGGTATATTTTCTGAATTTTCGTAGATTTTGAACTTTAAATATTTTTAGAAACATGATAAATTATAAATTGTTGTTTCATTCGAAGTTTATTTTATATCTGTTTTGTCTATTTCTTCGAGCTACATAAGTGTGCTGGGGAATGTTTTATTTCATGAAATCATGTAAGTTCTTATTTTGAACCTTTATTTTTACAAAATATGCAGAGGGAAGGTGTATTGAATTTCACCAAAGGCTTGCCAACTTCTTTGGCCATGAAAAGTAAACAACAGTGGGATAAGGATAATGCATGGCCGCCAATGGTACATATGGTTATCGAAGGCTTTCGTACTACCGGTGATCCTGAATTAATGAAGGTTTGTATTTCTGTTTGTTATAATTTAGTGTAAATAGCCAAAGAGATCATTCTTTTAAAGAGTTCTCCAGAAATATTCAACCATTATTAGTTATCTTTATTGTCACCTGTTTCTGATTTTTTCACTTCTCTCAATTTTCTTGAATTAGAATATTTTTATAGGCAGCTGAAGCTATAGCAACACAATGGTTAAGTGTAACATATAAATCTTTTATACGTACTCATTCAATGTTCGAAAAGTATAATGTCTCAGCATTTTCCGAGGAATGTAGTGCTGGTTCCGGTGGAGAATACGAAGTGCAAGTTCGTTTTAAATTTCAAGTTGATTTCTATTTCGATTTAAAGCAGAGCAGAAAGCTTTTCTTCAACATGAATTAATGTTCATTCATTTTTCATATTTAACAGTTAAGTTTCCGACATTAAAATTGAAAATTTTAACGACGCTTTATAATTTTGAAATTGAATTCTTAGGCGCTCAATTTTTTTTTTCTTTTTTTTTTGCCATTGATTAAATCATATGTCAGTTGCAGATATGATGCAACTGCTTAGAAATTCAAAAATTGTAAATAAATCTTTTCAGACAGGATTTGGTTGGACAAATGGCGTCATATTGGATTTGTTGGACAAGTATGGACAAACGATGACTTCAGCAGCAGCAGCTGTTCGAACAGATTGGGTGTTTTTCATCATTCTTTTCTGTATTTTGTTAGTATTTTTTGACTAATTAAAGATTTTATTCCAAGTTCTTTAAAAATTCGTGAAGTTGTGTGGCACTTATACAATTTCCGTTTAAGCATGTTCCATGAATATTTGCCTGCTTTCGATCCCATAGGCTCCTAATAAGTTTCATCATTTTCTTTCGTTCAGATATCATGTTTTTTATTGTAGTTTTTATCAAAACCTAATATAATATTTACTTTCTTTTTGTTCCTTCTTTCTCGCGTAGGTATTCGTCATTTCCAGTTATGTTTTGATATGCGCAACTTTTATAATAGATTGATTCAAAAATTTTAAATTGATGATTATGAAAGAATATTTTCCATTTTTGATTCTAAAAAATTTTATTATTCAACTTTTTTCTGGGATGGATTCATATAGAGAAAAGGAAATGAAATAGCAGTGACAGAAATATTTTGTTTGTATAATAAAATTAGTAACTATAAAGAACTTTTTTTTTAGCATGTCGTCTAGCTGTTGTAAGAAATAGAATTCTGTTGATTCTAAATTTTAATTACTTTGTCATTCATGCGGCTTTTAATTTTGATGCTTGTAATTAGCGATATTTTTTTAGTCAATGTTGGTTGTCTGGTTCGGCTGAGATTTGTATACCGACTCACTGATTCCTTTAAATAATCAATTTTTTGTTCACTTAGATTTAATTGCTTTTGATGTACAGTTAGCTTTTTATATAAATAGAATGCAGATAATTTTCTCGTACGATATACGTATTGTTGTCTCTTTTAAATGATATGACTTTTATTTTGCATACTTTAGCTGACAACTGACAAGAAGGTAATAGCTGAGGTAATAAATAGAATGTTAAGGAATTCAGGAATATTAAGAATTTATTTTTATTGAAACAACTTCTTAATGATTTTGGCGTGTAAGGAAAAATCATCAATGTTTGTTTGGGCCGGTTGATCATGTATGTCGAGAAATTCGGCTAACTTTCTAACAATCGAATTGAAATTGTCTATTTGTATGTTAGCTGCGTCATATTTTGTGTCATATTGCGTCATATTTTGTTTTATATTTCATGTTGATAAATTCAGCATTCTAACATAGTAATGAAACAGGAAAAAGAAGCAAGCATTCTAATTTTTCTTCTGAATTTTACTGGATAAAAACTGATTGCTACATCACTTTTTTTAGTTATCGTTTTTTTTTTTTTTTTTTTTTTTTTTTTTTTTTGAGTCAATTTATGCTTTATTCTAAAAATAGAGGTTCTATACATATTAATTACTATCGAAAAAAAAAAATTATTTGTAATAATTCAACTATCCGTGACTTACTGGTGAAAGATATATTGATAAAATAATTATAAACGTCCATGATGATGATTTGTGATAGATTTGCTATCTTACTGAGCTTTTTAATATAAAAACTAAATTATTGTTGGAATTTAATTTTGCTATGCATATAAATTGCTATAATTATAATCATTCTACTGCAAATCGTTCTTATCATTTCAAAAGAACAATCCAGATGAAATTCGTATCGTACATCAATTTATATGGAGTGGACCGAATTGAATTAAATGCAATATTTCGTAGTCATGTGTGTGGGCAGAAAGTAACAAAAAATTAACTGTTTTTGGGATTTCTTAAGTCACTTTCATGAAAACAATCATTAAACAGCTATAAATTAATTAACCAAAATATATACTTTCTTGAACCGACTTTTCTGATTTGAACTTTAGTCATCTATTTTGGATTATGAATTAGTTCAACTTTCAAATTTTGAATTCGCATAAACAAATTATTTAACTTTTTATCTTTTTGTATTATGTTTTCACTCATCTTGATGTAAATGTTGCAAAAGCTTGATTCCTCTCCTCTTCTTCATAGCACTTAAAATCTAGTTTTCCTCGTGTGGTTTGACTGAATAATGGCGAAAGGTTTTAATTTTTTTTTTTTTAATTTTTGTCAATTTTGAGCTTCAAAAATAACTAAGCGGCGCTTTCGATGTTAATGCTTCTTGTGAAGTTGGAATTTTCTAAAATATTTTTGCACTTTTATCGACACTTCCGAATTGAGAATTTTCATTCCACATAATCCTGAAAAATCTGAAGACGGTTGGATTTTTTTAGTTTTCTCATAAAAAATGATATGCATTAATTATATGCAATCTAAAACTGGTTAAAGTAAAATTTGCGAATTTCTAATGGCTACATGAAAAAGATTTCTGGAATTTTTTAAATATGTGGAACTTAGTGCTAAATTTTTTGATTTTTTTGAACGAAATCTCAAGTTTCACTGAGAATTCGATATCCGAAAAACTAATATTACTTTAGTTTTGTTAACATTCATTTAATTTTTCTTAAATTTCAATTGAAGTTAAATAGCACCAATAATATTTGTTGCAATTTCGATAAAATTGCTTCGATTTACGAATATCATTATAAATTTCATGAAGTTCGATTTTTCATAATATTCCAAAGATTAAATTAAAAGCAATGTTTATCATCCTTTTGCAATCTGTTATCAATAACATGGGAGGGAAAGTTTTTGCACTAAATATGGTTCAAATGACAGATAAGGTGATAAATTTATTTATTTGATAAGCTTCGTTTGAGGTGTTTTTTGTAAGTTACAGACAGGGATTTTAGTATTGCTACCTGGCTGAATATAGTAAGCCCTGCCAAATTCAGTGGAAAGATCATCATTGATAGGCTGATTAAGCAATTTATCAAGCCAGACTAATAGTAATACTGTGCTGCATATTATACTGACTTTTAAATTTAATTTGAAACTATAAACTACACCATTAACTAAGCTTATCGGCAAAGTTACAGTATCCATCCTTTTAAATATGAAATTTAATAATCCTAATGACAAACTTAATGTATTGATAATAAGATCCATCTTACACTTTAATAAGCTTTTTCTTGCATTCATTCATAACTATCTTCATTAAATGATTTAGTTAATTCATTTCTGAAAGATAATTATTTGAATGAAGCAAAAATTCCTCGAAGTATTGTATTGATACATAAATTATGAGTTGAATTTCTTTAAATCATTATCTCATCATGATAAGTCTGAAGTATCTGTTTGCAACTTTACTTAACTTTATTGTATAATGACGGAAGTTTATCATGTAAATTAAATTTTATGAATAAAACGAAATTCGCTAAAAGATGGAAAAATTTCCAGAAATGCAATGAATTGAGAATTTATTATTAAAAAATGCAATCATCAGAAACTTATAATTTCATAGTTTATAACTATCAGGTAAAAAAAATGAAAAGTCTCGATTGGGAATTTATTATCAAAAATTTGCTATTATCAAGAAATGAACAAGGAATTGATCTATTTGGATGAAGAGAAAATCAAAACAGTCAAAAAGTTAAGCCCTAATTTGATGATACATGATAACAAATCTTCTGTGAATTAATTACTTAAAATTACTCTAAAATCTGAGAGAAAATTCATTGAATATTGCTTCCTATCAGGAGTTCAAGAGTTTCAAGTTCAAATTGCAGAAAAATATTGAATTTGTTTTAGTCAATCAAACACTATTTATTTGATCGGATAGATTTGCTTTTGCTGAAATTCATTCATTTTGAATTTTAAATTCCTTTTTCTCGGCTAAGAATTCCAGCAGTTAAGGATATTAATTAGTTTCTGGATAAATGATTGAATTTCGAATTAAGAAGCAGACTATTATGTCATCTCACCTTAAATAAGTTAATACAAGAATTTGAATCAATATCTCGAGAGTATGAATCTATGGCGTAGAACCGTTGTGCCATTTATCGAGAGTCCTGGATTCTCGTCATCGCCTTTCATATTTCGAAATTGATTGATTAAATTTTACTAATATTTTCAAATTTCTATTTTTCGCGCTATCTGGTATCTTTTTTTATATCTTTAGAACAAATCATTCACTTTTTTTTTTTTTTTTTTTTTTTTTTTTTTTGCATAGCAATTTGAAATAAAACAAAAGCATCGGAGAAAATGATTATTTCAAGCAATGATTTATGCGATAATGAATTGAATTTTTCGACGATAAATTCTTATCAAAGTGGAAGCAAAGTTTATCAAATTGTGAAATATTCATTGCATTCAAATCATAGTATAAAGATCGAAAAAAAAAAGAAGAAAAAACAATTATAATTTTAATCAGAACGAAATTTTTCATTTTAAAAATTATGACAAAAATTTTTAATTAATATAGAATATTATTCAATTTTACTACATTTATTTTTGATTCATAGATTTCAAATGTACTTTTGATGAGAATGTCACTTTTTTCTTTTTTTAAATTTTCAATATTTTGATTTACTAATAAAAATTATCCTATGCTACAGCTATAAAAAAAATAATATTATGACGAAATAAACGAATCTTTCGGGATTACGAAAACAGATTTCAGAATCATTAAAACAAAGAGAATTATTTATTTTTCTGATATGATATCATATCAGATATTCTATCTTTCAGTATCAAAAGGTTTAATCGATATCTTAAATCAATCATCGAATCTTGAATTTATACTTTGCCAATAAATAATAATTCTATCGTAAAATACAAGAGGCGGGATGTGATAGCAAATTTAATTTTCGAAAAGATCGATAATTACCAAAAAATTATTGAAGCAATCAATGCGAAATAGCTAAATATTATGGAAAATAGATAGCTGTAATGTGATAACGATTATTTCGAATCTGTTTAAACAAACAAATGAACGAAAAAAAGAGATGGGAAGATAGAAGAAGGAATAGTAATTCGAATAATTCAAAATAATAAACGAATTTTTGAAGAATAGTTCTGAATAACAAAAATTTTTGAGATCATGAAAATTTGGAATATCAAATATTCTGAAAGCATGAAATGCTGAATATTCTACAAAACATGAGACAGAATATTCTGAATTCGAGATTCTTTTTGAATATCCCAAAAATATAGTATCTCAATTATTGCGAAACTTTTAAAATGTCGAATGTTTCAAAAACATTAACTTCAAATATTCGAAAACAGAAAATCGGAAAAAAAAAGAAATACTCAAATTTTGTCAGTTATAGACATTATGTAAATTAAAATTTAATCAGGTTGAATTTATAATTATTAAACAATTTTGGTAATCAAATTTGAAAATTTTAATAAAAGCGCCAAAATGATATGAATTTTCGATAGAACATCCACTGTTTGACATGCATTGCACTTCTTTTGAATAGTAATAGTAGTTCATCTACCTATTCCAGTGTCTTTGTTGTTTTAATTTGAATTGAAATACTATTATACTCATTTTTCACCTCTTAAAATTGACGATTCCGTGTTGCGAAACAGTTGAACCGGATTGACATGCTTCAACCGGATCATGCAAATTGAATTCCATGTTCTTCCTTCCTTCTCTTGACATCATTCTTTCTTTTTCATTCCCCTTCTCTTTTATTTGATTACGCAAAGATTAAAAAAAAAAATTCATTTTTTAATTTTTTTGTTTGGTTTGAAAAAAAATTTTTTTTTACAAACCAAACAAAAAGTTAAAAAAGATTTTTTCTTATTTTAACATTTATTTATCCATTTAAAACAGTTTCTAGTTCGTTTGCTGCTACTTCTAATTTTCCTAAAAAAAAAAAAAAAAAAAAAAAAAATAAGTCAAATTGGTCAAATTATATTAAAATACTAGCTGGATCAGAATTTAATAATTTAAGAAAATCCACACAATATTCATTTTCATATGAGTAATCTAATGGAAATTATTAGATGATTTAAATTAATATAATTCCAATTTGAGGTTAAGTTAAAAAAAAAGAATGCTTTAATGAAGTTGTTTTTGAGATATTCTCATATTTAGCTAACTATCCATATACAATTATATTTTAGCAGTAATCAAGTTTTTCTTCTATTTCGAATTTGATATTTAATTATGTTTCACTTACTAGATACATCTATCCACAAAAAAATTTGTTTGATTTAGTAGTAATCGATCGATCTTCATAATAGTTAAGATTTGTTATCATTTGTGGAACAAATCTTAAAATTCATTTTATCTATAAATGATTTCCTAATTCACGTGATAAAAATATACAAAGCTAATCAGTTTTCTATTCAATTCCAAAAATATTCTCCTACAAATCGAATCATTTATTTATGAATTTGCTAAATTGAATAATAAATATTCTTCCATTTGTTATTTTATTTTAATATTAATTAAAAATAAAGTGAAAAAAAAATAAAAATTAATTAAAAATTTGTCCTTTTCATTTATTTAATATAATTTTTATTAATTTAATTCCCATCACATCATTTTTGCCGATGTCATTTATTCAATACTAATTTTGCAATTTAATTTTCTTTTCGTCTTTCCCATTTAATTTACTTTATATCTTTTTGTAAGTTTATTTTATATCAATAAAAGTCTTGAGACAAATCAATGCAATTAATAAATTATTTTCTTTCCCCGCTCTTCCCGCTTCTCCGCGTTTCTTTCTTTTTCTCTTTTCTTTCTCATTCATTGATAATAAAATTTATACATCAAATTCATTTGATAGAAAAATTTATTTTATTTCAATGGAAATAAAAATACAAAAAAAAAAGAAAAAAAAAGAAAAAAGAGAAAAAAAGGAAAAAGAAATGAATGATAGTAGCATTTTGTTTTTTTAGAGATAGAATAAAAATAAGTGAAATTGAATGGCGGAAAAGAGTGAGAAAATGGTGAAAGATGAAGAGTAAAAAAGAGAGAAAATAAAGGAAAAGAAATTTTACAACTTTCAAAGTTTCAAACTTTTATTATAGCAAGTTTTCGAGTTATGAGAGGATGAATAACGGTAGTCGATGATTATTACTATATTTTTGCTTAGGAGAATGGAAAAGGATACGGTAACATTTAATTGAATAATTAATGATATGTGTTGTTAGAGAAATGTTCAAGAACGAAGAAAAGGAGGAGAGAGAAAGAGAGAAATTTTTAAAAATATCAGTTGACAGTTTTTGAGTTAATTATAGTTTGGTGTTTTATATTTCGGTTCAAAAAAAAAAAAAGAAAAAAAAAGCATAAACTAAATGTATCATAAATTTTAAGAACTTAAAGAAGAAAAAAATGTATTTTAAAAATGATAAATCGGGGAACATTTGAAATGCTTTTATTGGTTTTTAAATTTCTAAGCAGTCAATAATTTACTGTGCTATTTGTCGTAATTTTTGATTCTTAGCGAATTTTCTGTGAAATTTCAACTAGTTCCTTTAATATGTCGCTAAAGTTTTTTTTTTTTTCTCAGAATTTAAATCGATATTGTATTGAAATGTTTTTGAAATAGAAGAAATAAAAATGTTTAATATTACATTTTAACCCTAAACATTGCAAAGTTTTTTTCATTTTCAGAAGCTTAATCGATATTGTGGAAATTTTTTACAAAATTGTTTTTTTTTTCGCAAGTTATTGAAATTAGAAAAATTAAAATAGCGCAAGATAAACTATTGCAACTTCTAGAAGATTATAAATATTTCTAGAGGATTTTATATATATATAAGTAAATAAAGTAAACATATCTATATAAAAATGATGGCCTATTCGAATACGAGGTTATGTTAAAATTTGAAAACTCCTGAAATCTTTTAATCTAAGTCAGGAAAAGTTTTATGATGTGTTTTGGAATTCACTGATTTTTGAATTTTTCAAAAATTTAGATTTAGAAAGTAGAAAAGTGGTATTCATTCACTGATGGAAAATAATAATTATGAACCTGATTTTTATAGCGCAATGATGCGGTTACGATTAAATTTACAATTGTAATCGTTGCTGGGTCATTTATTCAGATTTGGGATTATTGCCAATTCCAAAAATAGAATCCTTTTTGATCGTCAAATTAGATCGTTTTCCTTCCATCAACCCAATTAAACATGAAAATTTGAATATTTTTTGCTGCAGACGGATAATTTAAAGCATTGATGAATAGAAGATACACGCTAAACAGAATTTTTTTTTAATTTTTACTGAAAATTTTGGGTTCGTAAAATGAGGAACAAAGAGGAGAGATGTGAAAAATATTTAAGGAATACAAGAAATCATAAAGAATCGATATTGAATGGCATCTGTTCAGTATTACATCTTTCTGAATCCTGAAAGAATATCGAAAGAACAAAAAAACAATGTAAAAGTAGGAAAGAAAGCATTTATGTATATTTTGAATTTAAATTTATGCAAAAAAAAGATTCGTTTTTTCAAATATGAAAAGAGGAAAATATGCTGAAGCGCTTAAATGCTATGGAATTGAAATAGTCAAATTCTTAAAATAATTGCCAAAATTTTTATCTAATAAAAATTATTTCATCATAATTACCATAATTTTTTTCGCCATAACTGCTTTTACCGTAATTGTTATTTCTATTATTATTTACCATAATTACTTTGTTTTTTTTTTTTTTTTTTATTATTATTATTTTGGATGCATTTTGCAAATTACTATAGCAGAAGTGAATTATTTTTGAAAAATAACAATGTAAAAGTGAGTATAATAAAGATAACTGATAAAAAGTTGGAAAAAGAAATTATGAGATATGTTCTTAATTTAAGAATTATTTTGTTCCAGAGAAAGACATGGAATCTGCGAAAAAAATAAACAGATAAATATTTTGAAATATTCGAAATATTAATGCATTTATTTATTAATCCATCCCTGAATAGAATATATAAATTAATAATCTAATTAATGATCGATCCATCCTTGAGCAGAATCGTAAAATTAGTTTAAAGAAATACAAACTTTTGTTGTGTAAAGCATTCGTTCCGTCTTGCTAATTTTAGTAAATTGAAAAATCCAGTAATTTCCAGAAAATGTTACCGCCAAAATTATAAAAGTTTGGGACAAGTTTATCTTCAAATATTAGAGGATAAAAAAATTGTGACCATATTTTCAAAAGTAATTATCATTTGAAATATTCCAAAAATTTGCAAGTGCAAAATAACCTGAATTTAAATGAACTTCATATTTTATATGAAACCATATTATTTTTAATTGAAACAAAAAACTAATAAAAATGCTGTGAATATAAAAAAAAGTAATTGTTTAACACTTCAAATAAGACTACTGTAGGAGAATCTTTTTTTTTTCCAACAAATTATCTTGATCCAGATAACAAAATATTCATCATAAAGATCAGTCCAAAAATTGACTTGAAAATAAAAATTTAGTTAGTATTAAAATTTCAATCTGAAATAAATGGATAAACAGGTTTATTATTATTGTGCTATAAAAATATTTTTTTTTTTCTGAATATGCTTAGAAATCAAAAATTATTCAGCAAATCTATTTTTAGGCAATATGTAAATTTCTTTAAGAAATATATATAGAATATGCGATATGTTTACTGATCATCAACCATTTTTTCAATAAATTTTTATTTTGAAGCATTATAGTGCTTTCAGGAGACTTTTAAAAGTCATATCGCAACGACCTATTTTATTTTATTATTTATTGATATAGTAGGATTTTAAATTATCCGTTCCCAGCGAGATGACACGAAAATTTGCGTCGTTGTCCGCAAGCTAACAACCAACTGTTCATTGATCGCTTACCATTTTACTAATCATGAAATTCCCTTCAATTTTTTCAATTGCTTCTGTAGTAAATTTTTATGGTAAGCAATATCTCATTTAAATACTTTTCAAATCCATAGTTACATCCCAAATTGCATTCAATTCCAAAAATTTATTTAGAAATCTTGATTAAACTTGAATTTTATTTAAAAATGTAAATTTAATCTGAAAAGTATTTAAAAAATAAAAAAAAACACTTCAAAATTCATCCAGATGATAAAACTTAAAAAATCATTCTTATTTTAAAATTTGAAATGATTGTTTTTTATAATGCAATTTTTTGCATCTTTTTTGAAAATTTCTATTTTTTTTTTGCAATTTTTCCCGATTTTTTGAAAAAGCTTGAAGCTTGAATTTTGAAATTTAAAATATTTCATCACTAATTCGTATATTTCCTTCAAGTAACGATATCAGTTATCAAAGCCGAAATTCGAATAACAAATTTATCATGCAATTTCGATAATGGCACTTTATGCAAATGGCGATCTGATTCTGATCTATGGCTGATCGGTGCTAATATACCAATCGATTCGTTTCACTTCATTCCACATTTTTTGAATAAAAGTTAACAGATCTTCAGTTAACCATATTTTCATTTATCAAATTGTTCCATTGAAAATGTTTCTTTTAAATTTTTAAATTTACTTAAATGTTCCCATTTTCATCTTTAAAATTTTATCCCAGTTTTGAAAAGTAAAAATGCCAACCAGTTTCATTTTATTTTGGATGGTCTTTATGCTTATGCAAAAGGTGGCAGAGCAGTATTGGCTGAAGGACATTTGATTAGTGCTGAAGTTGAAGAGTATGATAAACATGGAGCAATATTATCATTTTATTATTGGAAAAGTAATAATATATCAAAACTTGATGTAAGTTATTCTTTTTATTTCAAAAATTATTCAATTATTCATATGTTTTTAGAATCATTTTATAAATTATCTATGATAACTTTTAATTTGTTTTCGTTTGAGCAATATTGCAAAATTATTTTAATTTGGGTAAAGATTTCTAGCAAGATTATTAATAATTTAAATCCTAATGTTTTATTATTTGAAACAGATTGACGAAATGGTACATAATTTCGTAAATAATTAAATTTGTAAAGATTCTGCGAATAATTAAATTTTATGAAATCCACAGCAAAATTGTAAATAATTAAGTTTTAATAATTTTATTATTTGAAATTATGTTAGCAAGATTATTTTTGAAATTTGTAAGTAATTAAATTTATAAGAATTCTAGTATTACTAGAAATAACCAAAATTTTAATAATTTTAATATTTAAAATATATTTAAGGTATGTATTACACAGCAAAATACTTTTATTTGTATATATACAGCTCCTGATGAAGCGAATAAAGAGTTGCGTTGGATAAAACAACAAATTATTCTTTCTAATAATTTATCAACACCATTTAAGGTTCATTTCAAAGAAATTTACCACATACTAAAATTTAAATTAAAATATGAACTGAATTGATATGTTCAAGATTGAATAATACAAAATCTATACAAATTAAATGACAAATGTTCATTGTGGGATTTGATATAATATTGCAAGTTCCTCACCGATTATTTTGAAATTTTGGCACAACGTTGCATTCGAATAAGCATGCGTTTCTGTATAGATATACTTACTTTTTTTCTTTCTGGCCGTAAGGATAAACATTTTTTCCCGCCAAAACGCTCCGATTAATATTCAAACAAAGTGAGATCAACCAATCATTGATTCACTTCTAGAAAATAGTCGATAAATAATCTATTTAAATAAAATTATAAATGTTCGTTGTGGCTTTTGACACGACATTGCAAGTTCTTCACCGATTGCTTTAAAATTTTGAAACAACGTTGCATTCGAAATAGGCACGTATTTTTATACTATCTTTTTTTCTTTTTTTTTTTTTTTTGCCTGTAACATCTGTGATGGATAAAAATAAGTGAGCGAGCAATTTTATTTATATAGACTATCTGGAGGGCAGTGCTTCATGTGGACGGTCCATATTGATTAGCTGAATTGGACACTCGAAGCGTGACCAGACAGAGCTAGTATGAAATGAAATAAAATGCAACGAGAATTGTTTAGAATTAATGTAGAAGCAAAATAAATCGAAAAAAAAAAGAGTGATCAGGATTAATCGGATGATAAAAATTTTTCAGATTGTATTTCGAGCACGAAATATTCATACTTCATCAGATGTTGTAGCTATAGATGAAATCGAATACAGCATTAATCCTTCAATGGTATTTGGATCAATGGTTTGATTCATATAAATCATTGATAACATTTTCTGAAAATTCTAATAGTAGTTTCTTTTTGTAGAATGGCTTCTGGACACAGAAATTTTAAATTTGAAACTTGAAAATTTGAAAATTTATATTATTTTATTTTGAATTTATTTCAAATACATCCTCAAAAATTTAAATAATAAAGAGTATACAAAATAAATGTTAATTAGAAGAATGATTATAATTATTGATGGAATTTCGCATAAAGAGATAGGACAGGAAAAGTGCTAACTTAAATACAGGAAAAAAAATAGCGACTAAAATATCGACTTTGGATTTCTATCAACAATCAATTTCAATGAAAAACAATAAATGTCTTCCGCATATTATAAAACTAAAATCTACTGCATAAACTTATTAGTCTTGATTAGAATAATATAAAATAATGGCGTAAAAAAAATTTGACATTATTGTTTTGTTGTAGATATCGAATAATATTCAAAGTTGAGTTGAGATAAAGATTTACCAAATATGTTAAAATGAAAAAATCAAATTAACTTCATGTCCATCAATCGTCTTTTCCTACTTTATGAAAAGTAGAAATATGTTCAAATCTAAAATTCTTTCATCTCTTAATTATTTGTAAGACTTATATTGAAGATTGGAACACATTTATCATCTTTATTTACCGAAATATTCACTAAATAAATTCTTAAAGTCTAGTCAATAGAGAGAAAAGAAATTAAGAATTGAATATTTCAATCATTCAATATTTCTGTTCATCGTAAGTAAAAATCAATCAATTTTGCTATCTTTTAAGATTACGTCTTTCCAAATGATTTTTTTTTTTTTTCGCAGATTTCGGTTGCAGCAATAAATGAAGAATTATCGAAAAAAATTTTATCCAACAAACAAACATTTCCTCCTTCATGTCTTCCTGTTCAATGTTCATTTATCAATTCATCATGTGCATGGTATTTTGTTAAAGTTAAATAAATAAATATGAGAAATTTTAGAGATCAATTAGATCAGTCTGTTTTCAAATTTTTTCATATGATTTTAAAAAGCTCTTACATTGAAGTTTACATAGCTTAGTCTACATTTCCTTTATTGAATTGATCTCTAAAATTTCTAAACTAATTTTTTTTTTTCCTTTTAAATGCTTGGAACTTTTCATGTCAGGACATTGGAATCTCCATGGCATCGATTAGAAGGTAATATAGCTATGGATAGTGAAGGTGAAGGTTTAGCGAAAAGCGATTTCTTCATGGTTCCAACTGAAGCATTTCTGGAAATGGATGTCTGGATGAGGTAAAATGTAATCTACAATAATGATAGCAAAATATTATCATCGCTGATAATCGCTGATAATCATAGTGAAATTGTTATACTCGCTGATATTGCTAATGACTAAGATAAAATATAACAATATCGATTTTTCTTTTTTTTTGTTTTTTTATTTTTTCAAAGAAAAACAAGAATTGATAATTTCATTTCAGTGAAAACGCTTTGTTGACTGTTTTGGAAAATATAGGAAATAAATTGATGATCTGGAAACGGAAAGGACTTCATAATAGTGATGGATGGTATCGTTTACGGATTCCAGTAAAAACAATTAAGAAACCAATTCAATTATTACTCAAAGGAATAGTTCCACCTAATAATTTCATAACTATTTCTAACACTAAACTTGTGGATAATGATGGAAATGAAATTAACTGTGGTAAGTTTGCTTTGATTATTTAAATAATAATAAAAATTTTCGAGCAATTTTGCTTCTGCACAAAATATTTTCAATTTTTAAAGAAATTTTTACGATATTTTTTCTATTCCTATCTTTGATTTATCATGACAATCAAATCTGTTATAGACATGAATGTTCTAAAGCCTGCTAAACTTCATTTTAACAATACAGAAAGGCTAACCGCATTTCAACAATTGTATATAAATGAGGTTGTTAAAAGTGTTATTTCTATTTTATGACAAGACAAGAAGAATATATTTTCAATTTGAAATCAGAAATTTCTCAAAAAAAAAAAGAAAAAAGAAAAAAAGAAGAAAGCGAAAACAAAAAAAAAAAAACGAATGAATGAAATGGATTTAGATAAATCAAATCGACAAGCAAAACAAAAACTAATTTAAATCATTATCAGAAAATAAAAAAAATAACTATTCACAGATAAAACCCACGGCAATGATTTTAAAAGATAGAAACAATGAATCCGATCGTTCACTCATCGATAATAGCATTCAGACAGAGAATTTCTACAGTGGAACATTTTTCACTACACCGATGATAAATTCAAATTCGAAAATGAAAGAAATTCGGAAATCGCTATTATCAAATAATGGAAATGGAGAACTCTTGAAAAATCATTCTGGCTTTTCATCCAGAATCACCGATAATCCTATGAAGCAAGAACAATTTAAGCTGAATCCCATTCTTCCTCAACAATCATTTCGAAAATACGGTAATTTTGAGCAGAAATCTATTATTACCTTTACTCGATCATTCTCAAAGAAACCTTGCAGAGAAAATTAATTCCTTATTAGCGTTAATTTTTGCGTTCTTTAAAAGAAAAGTTTAGAAGCTAGAAAATTTCATTTTAAATGAAATCCTTTGATATAACTTTAGCCTATCAATCAAGTTATCAGTGACAGTGATAAATAGATAAGTAGTTGTTTGTCGTTGTGAACTTTATGAACCAACAATAAATCTTCCGAAACTGGATTATATAATTTAGAACCTATCATAAATCAATACACGAAATCTAATACCACAGCAAAACATAATATTATGAAAGAATTAAATACATTGCTATCGCAAATTGCTGGACAACCAAATTTGGAAATGCAACTCCGGCAACTTGCTCAGCGTTTTCGGTTTACCCAAATTAATGCTGAACAGGTTTTAATTTCCATTTGATAATTCAGTTATAGGATCAATAAAAATTATACAATTCAGATATATTTATAACTATCTCAAATATAATATCACCAGCATGAGGCATGTGCTGTAATTTCGAAATTTATTGATCAAATATTTTATAAACTGAAATCATTTCCAGTTTTGATTTATTATTTATCACATCTTAGAAATTTTTTTTTATCCTTTTTTTCAGGGTTTGAAATTGTTGAAGAATTTTATGAATTTAAAAGGATTGCAATCCAAAACAGCATATCTACCAGCTAGCATTGATCAAGAACAAAATAATGAAAAACTTGAACCAATAAAACCTATTAATGCACCATCCAACTTTATACCTGTAAAAATTTCCATTATGCAAAATTTGAATAATTCAATTAATAATTTGATGAATCAAAATAAGCTTTGCAAGTTATGCAGTTTTTCTTAAATTAAAGCAATTGTTACTTTTTGGTACCATTAATGATTTAATTATTCCAGGATATGCAACTTTCTCCTCATTATAATTCAATTCAATTCAATTCTCTTCTCTCTTTGCTACCTTACGAATTGCGAAAGAAATTTATGGATCAATCGAAAGGTTTATTCGGCCAAAATTTAAATGATAAAACTTTGAAAAGTTTCGATCCCATACTATTGCTTCCACATGCAAATATTGTCACACAATTGCCATTTATTCAAAATTATCTTAATTTTACTGATCATAATGCAAATATTTCTAATAAAGCCGTTATTAAACCTTCGGTTTATAAATAAACGAAAATGATGTATTTCTACCATCTAATTAACGTTTCCTTAATTATAGTAATTATTTCCAGTATTTGTGTCGTCAAATAAACAAGTATTTGTTTTACCTTCTTGATTTGAATTGAATAATTTTTAATGATTTCACTCTCTCGAAGATAGAGATGATATAAAAATAGAAGATAAAAAAAGATACTCACTAATAATTGTTTAGTTGATCTTATCACTAAGTTACTGAACAGTATCTTCGTTAATTAGAAATAAGTTTTTTCATTCAATACTTACTCACTAATTGACCTTTGCTCTTAGCTTATAATCAGTTTTGATTTATTTGATTCTATAAAAAAAACATTAATGCATGTGACATGTGTATTTTGATCTCTTAACTTCATATTATTGGTTACAACATATTTTATTATCATTCATAAAAATTTCCACTATCATTTTCAGCTTTGTTTCTTATCATTCAATTATTGCAAAATACGACAGTTATTGGAAATTTCAACTAAGACATAAATGCTTGAAAGTTTAGAAATGAATTGATAAACATATCTTTAAATAGTGCATATTTTCTTGCGAATTATTTGATTGAAAGATTTGTAAATCCTGAAAACTGGAAGATTTTTTTCAGTTTTATTATTCTAAATTCAAATCCTAGATTTTCAATCAAATTATCTAAAGGAAAATTAAAGTTTCATATAAGGAAAGAGACAATGAGAAAAACGAAAAAATTCGTTAAAAGATTTGATGATATTGAAAAAAAAAAAAGAAAAATTCAGACACATAAAAAAAAATCCAGACAATTTAATACTAATATAAAAAACAAAAAAAATTAGCAAATCGGTTAATGTATCGAATTTTTTCTTCGCTTTAAATCAAAGAAATCTCCGAAAATATTCAATCCATAAATACCATCTGCTGCTAAAAAGAAAGACTTGCTGGAAGGATGTTTCTTATCCTATACACAGTTTATAAATTTAATCATTAAATTATCAAATTTCGTTCTTTTATGTGCCTGCTCTTAATTTGATTGATTCTCTTAGTTCTCTGAAAAATTTGAATTATATTAACGCTTTTTGGTTTGTTTAAGAAAATTTATTTGTTAAAATATTATTTTTTTTTTTTTTTTAGAAGATAATTAGCTATTTTATATATACTATTTTACAGCTATTTTACATATTAAAAGAAACTCACTTTAACAGACAATTTGTTATCGTTGTCGTTTTTGCATGTTTTTATTTCGACCTTTGAAATTTCAATATAAAACTGAATGAATAGCATTTGAAGGAACATTTCTATTTTTTTTTTCTTAATTTTTGATAATTCAATAATAATAGAATTATCTAATTCATAATTACTTCATGATAATTCATTATGCTAGAATTTAAATAGAAATTTGATCTGGAAGTTTGCAGTAATTTTTTTGAATTAATACAAGTCTTCAAATTCGATGTAATTTTATAAAATGGATTTATTGATTAATTTTTTTATATTTAAATTCAGAACAAGTTCTAAAATCAAATTGTTTAACATCTCTAGCCGATTATTTCCAGAAAAAGTTAGCTATCTTCCGAAATTTAGAGAAGTCACCAAGGGAAAATATGTAACAGCTAATTCTTTCAATATTGATTACAAATTAATGAAAAAATGAAACTATCGGCGATAGATTAGATTTCTTGAATGTTGCAAAAGAAATTGTTGCAATAATGAAATAAAAGTGCAAAAAATTAATCGATTGGAAGTGTGGAAAACATAAAATTACTTTTCTTTTCATTATCTAAGATATTTATCGGGAAAAAATTCCTATAAATGGATGAATTCCCTAATTATTTTTTCCTCCCGAATTCTGTTATTTAGTAAATTCAGTGTTAATATGAAATGATCTCTAATCTAACAATTAGAAAAAAAAAAAAAAATTCTCAAAGTTGACAAGAAAATGATTGACAACATAAAGAGAAAGGAATATACAAGACAATAATGATGTTAGCTAATAAATTTATTCCCTCTTGTCGTTTCATTTTCGGCATGAATGCTTCAGGCGACCTTTCGAGACAAAAAGCAACATTGCTCTCGAGACGAGTTTTTCAGATGACCTTAGTTCTCGGAATGAATGCTCTGGGCGACCTTTCGAGACAAAAAGCAACATTGCTCTCGAGATGAGTTTTTCAGATGACCTTAGTTCTCGGAATGAATGCTCTGGGCGACCTTTCGAGACAAAAAGCAACATTGCTCTCGAGACGAGTTTTTCAGATGACCTTAGTTCTCGGAATGAATGCTCTAGGCGACCTTTCGAGAGAAAAAGCATTATTGTTTTCGAGACGAGTTCTTCAGATGACCTTTCAAGATATTATACATGATTGCGAAAATTGTTCATATCAATCAACAAACTAGGAATGATTATGAAAGCAAAATAATGAGCGCAGATGAATTTCTCTGTAACATGGCACAATTTGTGATCATTTATGTTGTCATATTGCATTAGGATGATGAATTTTGCTGTGACGAATATTGCTACCATGACTGGTAGTACGAATTTTGCAATTTGGTTGCAGATTAGAAAATCAGTCTCATTCTGGTGAGGATTTTGTGGGGTCGGTCTTGTTTTGATGGATTTAAGATGGGGTTAGTTTTGTTTGTTGCCAAAATTTTTCTTGCTTGAAATATTGAGAAGAAAATAAAATGTTGAAAATATTCCGAACAAAATATTGCGAATTTAAAATATCAAAAAGTACAGCCAAGTTGCTAATGAATATTCATATTTGTCCATCCATTATTTTCAATTATTGCCATTGCTGTTGTTTTTCTTTTTATCAATCCAACACATTTTTATATTGTCTGCCGTTATTCCATCTCTTTATAAATTTTCTCATATTTTAAAGTAGATTTATGTTCTTCCAGATTTTGATCATATTACAATCACTGAAGTAGTAAATTTTAATGCTTTTATTTTAATTTTAATTTTTTAATGCCATAATTTTTGCCATATTTTAATTTTAATGCCATAATTTACAGCTAATTAATATTGAAAAATCTAGTCTCTGATTGAAAATTTATTTCAATAATTTTCGATGGTTTAATACTTTAACTGAAGACAGAATTGCATATCACTGTGAAAGGTTTAGCTCATTTTTGGCAACATTTTCAGATCTCCATAATTTTTTTCTTTGTCAATTTTTCCTTTAATTATAGCAGCACTTTACTTTTTAACATTTCACTAATGATGGATTCAAGGAATTTTCTTATCGATGAATCTATTAATATTTAGAAATCGGGCTCAAGCGATAAAATTAAACTAATATCTTACTAGACGATTTTACTCTTTTTTTTTTGTAGATCTCTCATTTCGATGACTATGGTTTATTAGATTATTTTGTCTATTGTTGTTGTTGCTTTGGCAATGCAATCACTGTTAAGATTACCACAATGACGACACAATTAGGTTCTCAAAGTGGTGGTGGCCGAGTATCCATGAAAGATTTATGCTGCCTTTTTTGTTGTCCTCCGTTGCCTTCCTCAATTGTCTCTAAATTGGCCTTTATGCCGCCTGAATCGAGCTATCGCATTGTGAAGCACGATTCCCAACTGTGAGTATTTTTTTTTTTTTTCGAATCGTTTTTAAAGATGTGAATCACTGTTTTTGGCAAAATGATTCTCCAATCGACAGTTGTTTGTAACTGTAGTCGAAACATATCGAAGATCCGATAGACATGACGTTAAAGTTTCATGGCGGAGCAAAATATGTGCTTTTTTATAATCATAGTTCTACTTATAAAAACTTGCTTAAATTCCTTATCATAATATTGATGAGATTTTCTGTGAAGTATTGTTACTTCAGCACTTCATTGGAGCTAGTGGAAGGACGGGCAGATTGGCCTCATGGCTATGATGAACTCCGTAACATCGATGTCTTCCATACTCGGACACGGAGAAGGTGAGTTTAAGTATTCTTTTCTTTTGATTGAAATTTTAGCTATTTTATCACATAATTTGTGTTATTTCATTGCAGAAAAATGAAGCAAAAAAAAAGATACAGTTGAGAGGATAGCAAAATAATTATTTTCACTTTTATTAGCATTTATCGTTAAGTACAATGTCTTTTGAAGTAATAATTCTGTGGATTTTATGACTTATTTAGTTCACCAAGTTTTAAGGATTTAATGAAATAAATTTCAGAAATGACATTGTTTGTATGTATGTCAAACCGTGTGGCGATGCTCGTTTCACTTTATTATTTTCACATGGCAACGCGGTTGATCTTGGACAGATGTGTAGCTTTTATTATGGACTTGGTTTTCGTCTCGGATGCAATGTTTTTAGTTACGACTATTCGGGTACATTTGTTAAATAGACTCTTGCCTGAATTGCTGATATTTTATTTTTATTCAAGAAAATCTAAAAATTGTAATGGATTGCTTGTTGTTTATCATTTTAAATATAGGAAAAGATTGTAATGGATTAAAAGAAAATCTGCTTACATTTTAAAATTTTCATTTTTTATCGAATAACAGTCTACAAAAGTTTAGAAGTTAGAGAAAATATTCAATAAAATCTCTAGTTTATAATAAGAAATTGAACTTGATAACTGATAGTAATATTGCAAGTTTTTATTGTAAGAAGATATGTTTTTTGTTTCTAGAAACTCTGTAGTTTCAGAGAATGACTGTTTGTAATTGGTGCGATTGCATGAATTATTCACTGGAATTGATTTATATTTCTAGGCTACGGTTGTTCTAGTGGCAAACCATCAGAGAAAAATCTCTATGCTGATATCGCAGCAGCATTAGCAGCATTACGTTCCAGATATCAGATGCCTTTAAATCAAATTATTCTTTATGGTCAGTCAATAGGTAGGTGCGGTTTTACTTATTGATGTTTAATTTATTAGTTTCTTCATTTTACTTATTTTAACATTCAACTTATAATAAAAAATTTATAATTCTTAAGCATGAGTAAGTCTTTCTGCGGGCAGTAACTGATTATTGATTGAATATATCGGCCTCTTGTCAATATGCCTCAAAATAGAATCAGCGAGCATTCCCAAATGTCGCACATTTTTATTCCGCTCCATTTTATGGATTTCAGGAACTGTTCCAAGTGTAGATTTGGCAAGTACCGAGAGTTCCGTAGCAGCGCTTGTTTTGCATTCTCCGCTAATGTCCGGAATGCGTGTGGCATTTCCTGGAACACAACGAACGTGGTGTTGTGATGCATTCCCATCTATTGATAAAGTAGCACGTGTACGTTGCCCGACACTGGTTATTCATGGTACTGACGACGAAGTTAGTTATTGCTTCAGTTTAGCTCTTTCTATTCATAAATCCATCGAGTTTATATTGCTGATTTCTATCTTATATTTATCATGAGTTATCACTACATGAGTTGTTTTTAATTATGTTATTAGTGATTAATTTATGTAGTCGGATGATTATCGCTGAAGGTATAAGTAAAATTATTTCTAATTTTCTGAGCATTATTCGAAATAACATTTGTTTGCTGTAGCATATTTTCTGCAGGTGATTGATTTTTCACATGGTGTGTCCATTTACGAACACTGTCCTTCATCGGTTGAACCACTTTGGGTACCTGGCGCGGGACATAACGATGTCGAATTGCATGCAGCATATCTTGACCGATTGAGAGCATTCATCGAAAATGAAGCTTATGGAGGCAAGGAGAGCAATATCACGACAACAGCAACTTCAGCTGCATCACATGTTGCTTCATGACTGGTTTGATAATATTGTTCTCTTTTCCACTGTTGCTTTAGAATCTTTAAGATTTCGAGATTTCTTCCTGAATTGGAAGTTAGTAGGTGACTTTATAAAACCAAATGGATTTTGATGAATTACACCAGATTTTATTTATGAACAAGGTATAATGTTTTAGGACAATCCAGTTCTGGTTGGTCTTTCGAGTTAACTCTAAGATTATGCTTTTGAAACTACTCTATCATAAAAAAAAAAAAACCTCAAAATATCAACCTACTACATTCATTCATTGTTTGAATGGAAATTATCGACTTCATTCGATGGAAAGGATTTACGAGAAAAAAATATGAATTTTTTCAAATTTACCTTTGTTTTATCATTTTTTGGAATATAATCTGATGCTTTTGTAGCATTTTTCTAGAAGAAAATTGGATGAAATTATTAGGACCAGGGAATCACTTTGTGTTTTAAAAGTTTGTTTTATTAAAGTTTCGAGATTAGAACATCAATATAATCTGTGCAAAATGATAACTGTTCGGTGTTTTTGAAATGGTCTGAAAAGGGATGCAAAATTATTGTTATAGGAGGGTCAGCTGTTTGTGACTTATGATTTTAATTCAAGTTAGTCAATATAGCTGTGCTTTTCTTGCATTTTTTGTTATTCTCAAATGCTAAATATTTTATGGCGAATATATGTTCATAAGGTGCTTTCAAGCTTTGTCCTTTTTTATTGCAGGAGTCGACATTACTTGTTGGAGTTTTTCTTTTTTTTGCATCTAGACCATTCCGCTGCAATTTATTGATGCCACTCAATGTTTTCTTTCCCTCTTTCTTATTCTTTTACAATTTTTGCGAAATTTGGAACAAGTCTTATAGAGAATTAGGTTACTTCAGTTTTCATCATCAATCTTCTGTTTTATTTGAATTTTTTTTCTGATGAGCGTAATACATTATTTGGATAATAATTATCTATCAGCTATAGTTTTAATGATTAAGTTTACGCTAAATTAAGATTAGAATTGCAGCAAAGATGCTGAATTGAAATAAGCATTTAAATTTTGAGCCGGATTTTGAATTCAGTTTCAAATTTTAATTTTTGATTACAATTGAAATTTTCCGGAAAATACCACGCAAGTCATATTTTTGTGCGTCTCTCTCTTCTCTCTATTTTCAACAATTTATGAGCAGGTTTGTACTTTCCATATTACTCACAGTGATGAGTAAAACAGGCTAGTAGAGGACCGCTTATAAGTTCTATTTCCACCACAAAATTTTGTGAGAACTTTCACTTGTTTAAAAAAAAAAAAAAATTTTATCAATTTCGCTTTCAATTTAATCGTAACAAACGAATCATATGTGTGTTTTTTTTATTCCCACATTCCTTATTACTGATTTTAATTTAGGAGTGTTCGAAAATACATCTTTATTCACTTCTCATAAGTACGTATTTTTTTACTTTTTTAAAGTGAAATATGTTTGTTCATTAGAAATCACTTGATTTTGGTAATTCATTGTACAACAAAGATAATCCTCGTTTGTTTAATTCTTCGTTCTCTGAATTATTGTTTTTCTTTGTTCAGATTAAAGAAGCCTCGGAATTTCGACTAAATTATGATGGACAATTTTTTAGTTACCGTTGTTTTCAAATCGTTCTACCACCACTTATTTTTTTAGGAAGTTCGGGAAGCATAATGTTTGTTTCAGCTCTTTCAAATGTGATTTGTTCAATTCTGAGAAATTTTTGGAATAAAAGTCTCATAAGTTTGAGTAAATTGCAATTTTCTCAACTTAAATATAAAGTTTTTTTTGTAAGAACTCCTCTGTCACTAAATTCATTTTATTAAAAAAACTAATTAATGGGACAAATTTTTATAGATGCTGTTCTAAAAGACAGTCGAAATGTTGAGTTTTGAAATCATTTTTTTCGTTAAAGGCTGTGAACTGCTTGAACTCTTTGATTCAATCGGCTAATTATATTTTTGACTGGATGTAATATTAGAAATAATTTCGTAGTTCTGCAATTGATGAAAGATCTTCTTTGAATACAGATTTAGACAAGTTTTCCAGATCTCTATGTCCCATTGTAAGAATGAAATCAGAAACTATTGATGATAAATACAAGTATTAATTGAAATTTTTATTAGGCTAAATATTGCCGTACTTTGTGCTGATATCTAGGTGAATTTCTTCAAATACCTATATTTAATTAATTTATATATTATATTTAATTAATACCTATATTTAATTTTTTTGGTTTCATTTCGTACGGTTCTTCATTACATTTATTATCTGTGGGCATCACTGATTATAGGTTGTACCTATCCATTCAACTTCACTATAGTTTTTATTAAACTTATGTAACTGACATGGAGATAAATCTTTCGACTTCTGAATATTTCGAAAAAGTGAAAACATGGTTCGCATTCCTACTTCACTTTTGGCCTTATTGATTACTTATAATTATTGTATGATCATTGTAAACATATGTGTTGTAAATTTAATGAGAAATTGCGTTTTAGTTTTAATTTGTTTAGTGGTTTTTTTTTTCTATTTGTTCATGATCGAATATTTCGACAATGTGCTTCTCTTCATATCAATTTTTTTTTCTTTTTTTTTTTTTATATTGAAAGTTTCAGCAAACCTAGATAGCAATTCTAAGAAATTTTACTTTTTCAAAAGTCATTTCCAAAAACTTTTTTATTCTCTTTCCATTTGTCATTTTTTTGTTTAAAGAAAATATGTGTCTTGTTTTTCTCCTTGAGTATTTTTAAACAGATCTTCATTTTCTTGAGTAATTTTTTAAATCATTCAGAAATGAGAACCATAAATTTGAAAAAAAAAAGTTGCAGCGATCAAGTTGGAAAAAGAGAAGCAGGTTTTATTAGCCATTACTTCATTGGTATTTCGTTTTCTTTACATTCTTGATATTACTTAAAAAGTAAAATGATTTTCACTTACTTCTTTGATTTCTAACATAAATTATTTAATTTTCTGGTATCGGTTGTACTTTTCGACATTGTTTCTTCTTTTGATTTATTGAAACAGTTTTTTCGTAATATTTTAGAATGAAATTCGTTATTTTTTGTAAAATTTTATAGAATTATTTGTTTGGTCAAATTTTTAGCTCCAGTTTTTTCAATTGTTTGTGAAAAATATTTGATATTACTAAATTTCCCTTGCATTTCACCGAATAAAACGGAGTTTTTTCGAAGTACTGATTTAGTGATTTAGCTACGATTCATCATTTTCGAGCAGTTTTGAATGTAATTTCAATTTACATCAGAAATTAACTTATTCAGCCGACACTTTGAGGATTACTCAGAACTTCGGAACTTAACTATCATTTCAGTTCGAATAAGGGAAATCAAAATTTAGTATTGCAGAATTTTTGAACTACAATTTTCGAAAAATAATTGAATGATTATAATGAGATATTTTCTGTATCTTATTGAATGCATTTAATCTACATGGTAATAATTTTCAAATAATTGTTTGCACGAAATTCTACTTTATTCCTTGCATAGGATAACAAATTAAGATTTTAATGTTTCAGATAAGCGGCAATTATTCTTGAGAACTTTACGAAAACAGGAAATTTAGATAAATGACTGGACTCGATATCACTAATACGAAGGCAAAGTAAGAGATTTTTTCGAAAAGAAGAACTCAATAAACAACTAGTGAACTTAACTTCAAGCATTCAGATAGCCTTCTGATTCTTCTGCAAAATCTTTCATAATGACCCAATCAATAATCGAATTATAACAAAGTATAGTAAAAGCATAGGGAAAACATAGGAGATACTGTATGATATGATTCGAATCAATTTGATGAAATAATCAACAAAATGTTTATTACTTTTCGAATTCAATTTAATATTGTTAAAATACACGTTATATTTTCTTTGCTAAATAGAATAATTTGAAATCTGAAATGAAAAGTTTACATCACCGGGGAACTTCCTGAAATCTTTATTTAAAATCCCTCAAGAAATGCATTCATCTAGAGATGAAATGAGCCAATGAGTTTTTGGATAAATTTTTTTTTGTAAATGTTAATTTGTTCAAAATTTTACATGTTCGGAAGTTTCTGAGCACACACACCTCATCTATATAAAACACGCGCCTATTCGAATGTAACATTTTATCAAAATATCAAATTAATCGATGAAGAATTAACTTGAAACGTTGTGTGGCAAGTGACGACGAACATTTACATTTTAATTTACATAAACTAATTTAAAAAAAAAAAAAAAAAAGAATATTAATCATTTTTTAATGGTAAGTTTAGGCGCTCAGAATGATCGAATTTAGATAATTTTGAATGTAATAGGAGAGGTTTTTTGACATATGAATATTGCCAAAAAATATCACAAATCTTTTTTCATTTTCCGACATTTAAATCGTTCGGATATAAGAAGAATGGTTTTTGGAATTTTAGAGATTCATCAAAAATGTATTTCATAAAAATTTTCATTCAAGTCTACAGTGAAATTGAAGGAACCGATAAATTGCTGCACAACTTGAATAATTTATAAAAAAACTTATAAAGACAATAAATAACCAGAACAAAATTACTACAGATGTTTATCTCCCTTGAATTGCATATCACACAATACCTAGATTATTGTGATCGAAATTCACTGAAATATAAAATCGAGCCATAGCAAAAGAATAAGATCAAAAATTTTAGAACCCATAAATCAATTTTATGTTTATAACACCTACTAGAAATTATATCAAGGAAAAATTAAATTATTGTCTTTCTTTTTTTTTAGTTAATCTATGCACTTAAATAAGAAGTTTAAATGGAATAAAAAATAAAAAAAGAGAGATAAAACAAGAAAAAAAACTTTAGATACCTTTTTTCTTTATTTTTTTTTCTTTTTCTTTTTTTTTTGCTATTTATTCATATGAAATCATGTTCTTAATATAATGCTTACTTGCTATAAATTGAGAACTCTAAATCAGACTTGAGATGCCAATTTTATTACCAGTTTTCAAAACTTTCAACATCCGTATTTATTATTACCATTTAAAACTTAAATCAGAATAATAAATATTCATTCATTGTGCTATTGAAATATTCTAATGCTTTTTACATCAATTTATCCGAATGGGATTGTTTGGGATGTTTGATCCTGAAAATTTTTGAGAATCAATAGCTGCTACAAAAAAAAATTATCGTTAAGAAGTAAAAAAATTTAGTAAATTTAAATTTAAATTTTTATATACTATAAAATAATTTCCTTGAAAAATATAACTAACCATTAATGGAATATTTAAACATTCTTCCAAATCAAAATAATCAACAATTGCAATTGTTTCTTCTTTTAAACTATTTGGATGGTTTCTTTTTGATTTGCTATTTAATATACAATTATCTACTTCTTGCTGAAAATTGTCTCAATTTCTACGGAAATATTTTACAGAATTAAAAAGCTAAATGATGAAATTGTCATATTTATTGAAGAAAATTGAAAGAAATCGAATTAAAATTTTTTCTATGGCATTTTTGAGCAGAAATACTCACAGAACATTCAATAGAACTTAGTGATAAGCAGCTTTTAAAACTATTTTATATCCATAGAATATCTGATAGAATATAATGAATGATAAGCTATCTCATGTTTATAGAATATCTGATAAAACAAACTGATAATTTTATAGAAACTAACTTCATAAAAATACATTATTGAACGGCACTGAAATGTTTGACCATCTTGCAATGACCAAAAACATTTCAATAAACATTTTATTAAAGTTGATGTTGTCAAAATTGCATCCGGAAAAGTGATAAGTATTTGTTGTGGTTGACGCTCAATCAATGCAGTATCACATAATTTTGCTATTTGTTCTGCAAGAAAATGATAAGAAAATTGGAATATTTGAAATATCTCTAAAAAAAAATAAAATTTATGAAAATAATTTTCGGAATATTTTAAATTTCAGAAAAAATGATTATTTTCTTGCCTGAAAAGCAATTTTTCTCGTAGTAAATCGTAGAAGCATCACGTATCAAAGTATTATTAGCGGAATGAATTGATGAATATAAATTACATCGATTTGAATTTTGCTCAAATGTTGCCGATGAACAATGATAAGTTATTTTTTTTCTGTACTGAAATTTTGAATTATTGTTATAAAAATAAAATTTTGAATTTTAATTTTACTTTTATTAAAATTTCGAAATATAATTCTGGAAAAATTAAATTGAATTTTATTTGCATTGCCATTGCGAAATGTGACTTTAGAAATTTTCTGCTTCAAAAATTTCGAATTATAGTTTTAATCTGTTATATTTGTTATTTGTTATGTTTTTTCCTAAAATTTCAAATTATTTTGTTTCTAAAATTTTGAATTATGATTTTCGAAAAATTAAAATTTAATTTTATTTGCAGTGCAATTTCGAAATAAGATTTTAAAAAAATGAATTTCAATTTTATTTAGTGATGATAGAAAAAGATGAATAAGAATAATATAATATAACATTAATTGATAATTTATTTTTAACATTTGAGAATTTTTCTGAGAGTTAGTTAAAATTAATTAAAATATAATGTATTTCAAGCAAATTAGATAGGTAATATTTTGCAAATTGATGAGAATTTTACTCTATTTCTATAACACGATTTCAGGCAATCTTTCGCAGTTGTGAAATATTCTCGTTTGCGACCATTAAATTTCTTCGCTATTGTCCATCCAGGTGTTTTCGTTATCACTATATTTTTATCATTCGGACAATCTAAAAATTTCAGAATTATAAATTTTTATTTCGAAAATATTTTTAATTCCTTAATGACTTCTAACTTTAACTTTTATATTTATTTATCAAAATAGATTAATGATAAGAATTCAGGAAAGCGTACTGTATTGCGTGTTCTTTTTATTGTGATTTAATGAAATTTCATGATAAATAGGTGATAATTTTTGATTCGCTGCAATCGTATTCGCTTTTCGTCTGCTAAAAAATTAAAATAATGTAAATATTGTCATATTGAAATTTTAACTAAATAATACAGTAAATGAGTAAGTAAGAGATTCAAAAAATGATTAAATTTAAACTAATCAGTTTGAAATAATTCAATTTTTTACATTGTTGTTGAATGCTTTCCATTACGGATCATTTTGTTCATTCTCATTTGATTAGAATTTTGATTCGCTGAAAAATATAAAAATATGAAAATAATTTGAATTATAATATCTAAATTTAGCTCATTCTATTATAAAGTATGTAATTATTGATTGATCAAATTTCCATATAAATGTTCAGTTAAAAAAAAAAAAAAAAAAAAAAAGCCAAGCCCTAACAAATAGCAAAGTTTATCAGGCTTAAAATATGAAATAGGCCATAAATAACCTTTAGAACATCCAGGAGCATTATTATTGGCCTGTGGTTCTAGATAATAATGCCATGGTAATTTCATCATTTTTTTTCCTTCTGAGCCAAATTTGAAATGATAAGTATCACAGATTGAAAAACGTGCTGAATAAGAAGCCGAAAGACATCCACGTAAGCTGAATAAAATTTTCTTAGCAGATAAATGGTTTAAAAAAAAAATAATAATTTTTTAAAAAGATTTAATCAAAATTACGAAAAAATACTCAGAAAAATTAGAAATCCAATCAATCAATAATATCCATCTATATTATTTTGCATTTCAAATAATTTCCAATATAATTATTTTATCATTGATGTATCAAATTATTCGAAATGTTTCATAACAGAAATGAAATTTTGTCGAATTTTTCGCCAACCTTGAACAAAATTTTGCGCATTCGATTAAACTAATTCCTCTTCTTCGTTCAAATGGTGTTGTGATAGTTAGAATACAATCGTTTGTCACATAAAAACATTGCTTTGAATGTTGCTTCTTTCTTGTATCCTTTAATTATCGATTGATTGATTGATTGATTGATTGATTGATTTATTTTATTTACCAAACATTTATTTCCAAGAATCGATGAGTTGAATCGAAATTGCAAACAATTTATATTGAAATTTCGGTATGGAAAAATTGAGAAATATACAAGAAAAGAATTTTCATACTTGTAGTTTATTTACAAATGAATCATTGTCTGTTTTGATATAAATCACCGAAATATTGCTTTTTTGACCATCACTACCATTTGAACCTGAAATCTACTTTCTAAATTTAACTTAAAAAGAACTGGAATGGAAATTTGAAATGAATTCTCAAATATAACGAGATAATTTGAAGGAATTTTGATCAGTACGAAAAATATGATATTTGGGCAGAATATGATAGTTATGAGAACAATTATGATTTCATGCCATCGCTATTCAAAGATTTAGGATCAACTTAGCTTTCAGGCTTATTTCTTTATTTATTATTCTTATTTAATCGTTCAACTGCATGAATGGCGCAGTATTTCATATGATTTTAAATAATTTAAGCTTATCATTCCTGTTACCATAACAAGCTTTGGCCAATTTATCCATTTGATCCATCTGATTCATCGGATTCAACTGATCCATCTGATCCAAATGATCCAGCTGATCCATTTGATCCAGTTGATCCATGGCTATATTTTTACTTTCGATTTGTTTTCTTTTTTGCGTACTCGTTTCGTTTATTTGTGTATTATTCGAAAATGATTGTATACCAAACATTTGAGCCTTCTGCGATTGTTTCTTCTGTCCATCAATTGGTGTTTCAGTGTTATATATATGAGCTTGTAATGGCCGTATAAAACCATTAATTATAGCTCCAGGATTTCTTAACCAATCGTGACCTACGTGAAGAAATATTAAATATCGATTTGATTATTTTTGAAATTTTCATAAAAAGATATTATCAGATATTCTTGAAGTTAACGATTTACAACCTAAATGGAATATTAAATGTTAAATTATTTGTTATTTTCTATCAATGAAAATAGATATTAGAATTAGTGAGACATATTTTCAACTAAAAATGTAGGAATTTTTTTTTTTGAATAGCAAAAAAATTATACACAGATAAGATCAGAATCCAGAAACTCGAAATGATAATTGATAGGAAAACAATAAAATTATTCAGAATGCTTTTATTTAGAAATTCAAAAGTTAATGAACAAAATACTTAAAATCATGTTAATTTTGAAAAATTGCAACTTATTTTCTATCCGTACTGAAGACAATCATTCTTAATTGGTAAATAATTAATTTATTTTCTGAACAATGAGAGTCTAATTGCTTCGATAAAATAACTTGGCTTTTTTTTTTTTAATGATGAAGTGTAAATTATTAAATTAGTATGTAATTTAATATATGATAATATTATCGAGCAATTTATTGAAATTACAATTTCCTTAGCAGATAAATAACTTCTTGTCTGAATAATAAGAGCCTAATTGCTTCGATAAAATAACTTGGCTTTTTTAACTTGGCTTTTTTTTTTTAACGATGAAATATAAATTATTAAATTAATATATGATTTGATTCATGATAATACTATCTAACCAATGAGATATTATTACAATTTGATAATTTTGATCATTTTAAAAGTTATGTTTGAACAAAAAAATCTTTACCATATATTATGGGATTCCATAATTTCAAAGTAACAGGTTTACCACCAATAAATGATTGTTGCTTCTCTAATATTTTTCCTTTTATAATTTTTCGTTCAATTGATATGCTTCTGTTAATGCTACTGCCAGCTTTCTTATGCTAAATTTTAATTTATAATTTAATTTCAAAAAATTCTATTCCATATTCTGTCAAAATTTTGAATAATCAATGAATTTTAAATTGAAGATAAACAAATCAATCAATGAAATAACTTATAAATCGGACAAGTTCATTTTTTTTTTTTTTTTTACATTTTAATATTAACATCTACAATTCACTTTATTTTTATCCACTAGTAACTTTTCTCAACTTATTCCACAGATTCTATAAACTTTTTTCTTTTCGATACTTGTTATTATAAGAAAAAAAAAAAAAAAATCTGAAAAGTCAATTTTTCCCCTTTTTCTCACCGAAAAAAAAAAAAAAGAACTTTATAGAATCTGTGGAGTTAAGTTGAGAAAAGTTTCTAATAGATAATAGTAAAAGTGAATTTTCTAAAATTCAACAAAATATAGAAATTATTGAATACCATGACAGTTCTGACACCATTTTGCTTCGGTATTTGTGCAAGGATTATTTCATTTGTTGAATTTTCATATTTTGGTAGTGATATGCCTAATTGTTGCTTCTCGAATTGGATTAAATTCTTAAATGCGTCATCAACTTGATCGCCCAAAATGGATGATAACTCGAATGGACCAGAAAAAGCAAATAATGATAAGAAGATAAGTTTGATAAATTTTGAGATAAAACCTTCAAAGCAAACTAAATGAAATTGTTTAAAAAATTAATGGAGCTTTTGAAGAAGCTTCTTGGAAGAAATTAAACTTGTTCTCTCAAAGATACATACTAAATATCCTTAGATTTTAAATATTATCTTGATTTTTCTTTTGCAAGCTGTAAATGGATACTCAGATCAAATGAATCTATCCAGAAAATATCGCCGAAATAAAAATGAAATATTCATGCTATGCTGAATTTAAATTCCTAAATTGATATATGATCATTTTTAATTTTTCATCTAGTAAAAATTTTGGTGTTAAATTTTATTTCAATTTCTAATTTTTTTTTCTCATTAAATAGAATTTTAATAATTAACCTGAATTGTTGCCTGATAAAGGCATTTGTTCATTTTTCGATTGCCATTGTTTATTCGAATTGTGAAATGGATTAATCGCAATTTTCTTGCTGTTTAATTCACCAAATTCAACATTTTTGGGCCTTAACGAATCTAAATTCGTCTCTTTTCGAGAAAAATTTCTATTGTTTGTTATTTCAGATTTATCAATAAATGGAAATTCAGTCGAATCATCATCATCGTCGATAGATGCCATTGCATCTGTTGTTGTTGTTGTTGTTGTTGTGGCTGATAACAATGCTGCCGATGATGTTTTCAACTGTAATGCAGAAAATGATGAGAAATCAGTTTCGGATGGTGATGGAGAATTTCCGGATGAAAATTCACTTTCGTCCATTTTCAACATCAAATCTACGACATCAGTAGTTCCCATAAAATTTGAAGATTTAGCTGATGTCGTTTCCACAATGTCAAAATCAGTAATATCCTCTGTCGAACGGTTTTTTATTACGGTAGACTGTATTTTCCGATTTTGCTCAAAAGTTGAAGTTTTGGAAAGTAAATTGGCATTATTAATATTAGTAGTAGTTGTGGCTACTAAATTATCATCCAAATTAAGCATATCATTTGTTAAAATATCGTTGACAGAAAATGGTGACTGACTGGTTGTTGACAAAAATGATGGATTTTCCCTGAAATATCAGCAAATGTAAATGATAAATATCAATAGCATCAAATGAATTGATAAAAGATTAAAATATGCAATTGAGATATTTTAATCAATTTAAATTACTTCGAATTAGTGAATTCTTCTATTTGATTGCGTTCGGAGTTTAAATCATCATTGTTGTTATTATCTTTGTCAATTGTATTTTCGTTTTGAGCAATAGTGAAGTGAAATATTCTATTTCTTTCGGTAATTTGAAGCGGTGTAGAAACTGTCGTAACTTTAATAATTGATTGATCGGAATCTGTCCTTTGCATTTCCCAATAATTTGGTTTCAACGATGTAGTTGCTATTTCCGAAAATCTTTTTTGAAGTGTAATAGTTATATCTGATAATTCCAATTCTTTATTTTCATTATCATTTTCTAACAAAACTTTGTTGCTTCTAACACTGTCATTAGTGTCACCAATATTGCGATTTAGAATTTTTTGTTCCATTTTTGCAACATGAGAAATATCGGGTGCTATTACTGTGGAATCTGCAAAAATAAAATTTCAACTTTATGTCTTTTTAATTCTTGTTTCATTTCATTATTTTATTCTATTTTCCTATGCTTCACTATATTGGCGCTTCCTCATTCTATAAGTAATTTCAATCATAAATTAGAGACTTTCAAATAAACAATATTCATCATTATTAATCATTTATTGCGATGCTTTTTTTTTTTTCTGAAATTTCGCAAATTTTTTTTTTTTTTTTTTTGCGGTTATGAAGAATAAATAGTGTTTTAAAATCACGTAAATTTTCGATACCACCTATTTAGCAAGTTTATTTTTCCGCTAAATTTAAACGCTTTTTTTGGAAAACTGTGCTATTCAATTCATTTTATTTGAAATACATGTTTGTATTTGATGTGCTTTGTGTGAGAATATGTAATTAGATACTTTAATTATTTAATCAGTTATGAAAAAAAAAAAAAAATCATTACTATAAATAATGAACAAAGAGAGACATTTATGGGTATCTTTTGAATTAATAAAATTTTTACTGATATATAAAGCAATGAAAAGTCAAATTTTTAATTTCTGATATGATTTTCTACTAGGTTTAATTGTTCCAATTATCAATATGATATAATAATGGATATTTCAGGATTACAAAGAATTAGCCAGGACAAAAAGGCCGATCCTTGAGCAATTCCATTTTTTTGCATTTCATCTTTATCGGAATAGACACGTTTATTTTACGTAAAAAATACTCAACAAAAAACGATTTTATCATCTAGTCACAACATTTTTCTCTTTTTATCAAATTAAAATTAAAAACTTTTATTGAAATTCAAATTCTGAAATTATCGCAGAAACATACCATCTAAAATAACTGTGGTAGATGCTTTTAATGCTAACGACAATGATGATGCCAATGAGGGTAATGTTGATGTTATCGATACCTGTTGCAAAGATATTCTATCGGTATTGTTTGTTGTAACAGGTAATTCAATGGTTGAATACTCCTTAAACAATATTGACACAGATAATATGTATGAGTTTTGAATGTTAAATGCTAAAAGAGCAAACAAAAAAAGGAAAAAAAAATTTTGGAAATTTTTTTTTATTTCTTAAAAAATGGGTCAATTTTTATGGATGAATATGTTTCACAGCCATATGTTGTGGAATGGAATAGCATCGAAGCATTTGGAATGTCTGATTTCATTAATTGGACCTGGAGAATCTGAAGAATGCAAGAATGATGTTCATGTCAATAATAATAAAGCAAAAACATGGAAATGGAAGTATCATTCAGTTAAAATTGAATTGTTGAAATAATTCGAATATTGTATGCAAATGGAAGTATCATTCAGTTAAAATTGAATTGTCGAAATAATTCGAATATTGTGTACAGTATAAATTTGCAATATTCCTCAGATAAATGAGTCACTTATTTATATCATGGCACAATGATCTTTGTTCTTTCTTCTTTCAATCTGCTAATAGAGCTCATGTGCATTGTCTAATGATTGTAAATCATGTTACTTATTTGGAATATTGTAAAGATTAAAGCTTGTGTACATTGTCTAAAAGGTTGTAAAACATGTCAATTATCTGAAATGTTGTAATTCTACGTTTATTAAAAGATCAAGAATTATCAATGTAAAAATGAATTTCTAGCGGTCATGTCTACATATTATTAAACCTTATCAATTCCCAACACCAATAATCCTCAGATAATTTTCCCTCCTATCAAAAAGAAGTACTAATTATTGATGTATCATTGATCTTATCAATTGTTTTGTTTAGTTACTTGCAAATAAAATCTGTCATCAAACCAAAACCTCGTTGCACGACAAATCTTTCACAAAAAGTTTTTTTCTCGTAACAGTATCCATACCGATATATTACTTCAAATCAGCTTATGCTGTAAATTTCTTTCAGTAGGAAAAGAGACAAATATGTTTTTGAAAGATTTGATTTAAAATAATTGCAGCAATTTTTTGAAATCAATTTAAATTTTGTTTGTGAAGAATGGATACAGAGAGGATGAAGAGATGGAAAAGAAATAAATGAAGGATAAGACTTAAATATAAGAACTGAATTTAAACGCTGGGAAATAATATTTCAGTTTCATCCTTCAAAGATCAAATTTTTCGATATTGGCGGAAAAATTTTGGAAATAAATTTTTTCAGTAAATTCGATTATATAGAAAGGACATTGAAAGTAAATTTTGGTCTGGAAATGATCTTTCTACGTCAGATTTTCTTCTGTTAAAAAAAAGCAAACTTTACTTCATCACTTAAAAATACTTTTTAGTGTTTTTTCAAACTGTAAGTGATTTTTTTTTTAAATGCTTACAAAGGAACTCAAATTAATTTATTTTGCGTTATACTGTAGGTGATTGTTATACAAAGATCATTAATTTTTAATCGACTTACAATTATTGAATTTTGATTTTGAATAAATAGCATTTATAATTATTTCATTCAGCTAATAATTAAATTATTTACAGGAAACGGTTACAGGTAACTAAAAGTGAAACTCCGATGCAGCTGACAAAATTTTAGTTTGAATTTCGCCAGATCACTCGATTTTGGTGACTATAAAAGCAGTTGATAAGATTATGAAAGTTTCAAGATATGAAATTTAGACGTATATCAAATCACTAAACTTTTGCCACGCATAAGGCGCAAAAAAAAAAAACACTCAAATCAATTAAATTTTATTTAAGAGAGTTACTTTTTATAATATCCCTTCTCTTTTTTTGAAAAATTTAATTATGTTTTATTTTACTAAGGATTAATTGACTGGACTAACTAAGCCTAAAATTATCAAGAGATACAATTTTTCCGGTTCTTGAAATTATTTAGAGAAATTTTGAACGATCCCTTTGTATGCTCCGAATACAACTGAAATCATCTTTAATTTTTTTTTTTTTTTTTTTTTTTTTTTTGCAAGTAGTTTATAAGTCATAATGAATCCTTATATTGATGAATCTTTAAAAATTGATTTCAGAAAATTTAAGTCAATTAGCAATTAATAATATTAGCATGACCAAAGCATTGCTTGTATAGCTTTGCTTACTTCGCCTAAATTACTCAACTTTTGCGAAAAAAAAGGAAAAACTCCGAAATTTCTAAAATTCAAATTATTCTACATAAAAGATTGAAAAAATAATCATACATAAAAATTCAAGTTCGAATACCTGAATGTAAGGCTCGAGAACATTATTTTCTGCTAAATTAATTCCCTGTGAAAAATATGTTTCATTAATTCTTTGATAATTTTCATCGAAATTGTCATATTGAAAAGGACGAAACATTGCTTTATTTGTTGACGTCTGCAAAAAAAAAAAAAAAAAAGAAAGAAAATAAATAAATAAATATGAAAATTTTAACAGCATAATGATATAAAAAGTATTGACTTCAATTTGTCTCCATTTAATTCGTGCAAAAAAGATTTTTAATTTCTGAAACAAAAATAAAAAAGTGTTAAGCGTGGAATATGCTTGATGTGTTTGAGAATTCAAATTTTTAGAAAAAATTCAACAAGCAAACTGAGAATGAAAAAATTTTCGTTTACATTGATAATTTTTGGCGCATTGAAAAATTTATTTTTTAATTCTTCTTCTTTTTGATATTCCACTGACTTTTTAGGCGATATAGATGTCGATGGTTGATTGTTATTATAATATACACTGAAACTGGATATAAATTGGTAGCTATAAAATTTCAAAAATTAATCTGAAATTATAATTTTCAATTATTGGAAAAACTGAAAATTATTCAATTATTTTTAACAATATATACTATAGGAGTGAAAGTAATTTAAATTATTGAAGTGAATCCTGAATCTTTCCGGAATATCCATCTAAATGATTTGTTTTATTAGTTTACGCAAATTAACCTATGGAAAAATCGTTTTTCAAGGAATTTTGGCGTTTTAAAGTTAATATTTTCAATTGACAAAGAATTAATTTTGTTTGCAAAATGAATAGCGTAATCATTTCATTATAATCATAACAATATATTACATCTATGGAAACAATTTTAGTTGAATGATGAAGGATAGCAAAATTGATTGATTTATTTTGTAGTAAAAAGAAAAAATTCTTTTGAGAATTATTCAGAATAAAACAAAATATTTTTCGTTTCATTTTTGTAACAAATTGATGGGCAATTAAATTCACTTTTTTCAAGCAATTATTCAAAATCCAAAAAAAAAAAAAAAAAATTACTGCGAATAATTTCAATAATTTTAATGATATATTCTTTCGTTCTTTTCTACTTTTTCTTCAGAATTTATCCATTTATATGAAAATGTTAACAGAAAGTATTGGATTTTATTGTTAAAAATCAATTTACTTAATCTAATTGTGTAAAATTGTTATTCAGAAATTACAATTTCAAATGATTACTTTTCTTCAAATGTTCACTTTACATTATCAGCAAAGAAATGATTCTTTAAATATCATAATAATGTAACTTTATAATTTAAGTAAGTATTTGGTTTGGTTTTTTTTTTTTTTGAAAATTTATTCACAAATTTACAAAAAATTCATTAGCACAATAAATAACAGCATTCATTCACTAAAAGACAGAGTTATCATTTCTGAACGATCAAGTTTATCAATTTGCCAATGTTTCATTTTTTTTTTTTTTTTTTTTTTTGCTTTATAAAACGAAAAGATTTAAATGTCTAATTTAGAGTTTCAATCGCTAAAAAAAAGATGGAATAATTATGAAAAACAATTTAAGAAAAGTTATTAGAAAGCGGAAAATTCAATTTGTTTTAAATCATTTAAATAAATTGAAAAAAATGAAAAACAATTATTCCGATCATTGAAACAAATTGACAAAATTAGAATTTCAGTAAGGCAAAATATATCAATCAATAATCTATCTGCAATTATGATTTGTACATTTATGGTTCTTCTTTTTTAACTTTCTATTATACGCGGGAAAATGATACTAAAAAAAAAAGTTCATATTTCAAATATTTTAATGCTCATTGTTCAGTATTCAAATTCTAATTGTATTATTTACGATATTGATGTCGATTTTTGCAATGATGGAGAAAATGTAGAATTATTTGACCTTAAATTTGATGATCGATTCATATCCTCAGCAATAGCTGACATCCGATTTTGTTCGCTTAAATTGAAAACAGAACTTCCAGAAAAAATATGTGCTGGTGATGGTATTGGCATTATTAGCTCTGTAAGTTTCAAATTTTTTTATTGTGAAATTTTCAATGATTACTAAAAATCAAAATTCTGAGAAGTAATTCTTCAAAATTTGTGTGACTTTTGCAAAAACTTGTCTTATAATTTCTTCAATTTAATAGATTTCGAATTTTAAAATAAAAGTCGCAAATATAAAATAAAAGATGTATGGAAATCTGCGAATTTTTTCTCAAATTATAGATTTGATAGATTTGAGAGAATATAATTGTCTTTTTTTTTTTTTTTAAATATAACATTGTAATTTTTCAAAATAAAATGAAAAATATAAAAACGAATGAAAAAATAATTGAAAATTGCAAGTTTTCCAAAAGTAATCAAATCGAAGACGATAAAATGTTTGAGAAAATAAGCAGTGAAGAAAATTTGCAAACTGCGCTTTTTTAAAATTTTAATAATTATTCATTAAATTTTTACCTGAATTGATAAATTGTTTAGCAAATGATAACGGCACGATCAAAAAGATAAGATAAAGCGTTTTTTCACTAGACATAATCACATTTGCCAATCTTCACACGACGTACTACGTTGTACTGCGATAATCTACTCTACTGATGAAAGAATTATTGGGAAGAAATATTGTCAATTTCTTGCAACAATTATTAAAATAAACTTTTGAATTTAACAAGTTCAAATTTCAGAAAAGAAAATTCAAAAATTTTATACTACATTTGCATTTATCTGAAAATACTTGCACATTTTTTTTTTTTTGATTAAAGATCAAAAAAAGAAAGAATTTGTTAATTTTACTATTACAATAAGAAAAGCCAAAATGACAGTCAAAGGAGCAAGAAATGAACATAAAATTCTACTAAATTTCTTTTTCTCAGAATTTTTTTTCTAAAAGTCTCATATTTTGAATTTTTATTTAAAAAAAAAAAAAATAATAAACAAGTTTTCAATTTAACTATTTGCGAAAAGGATTGGATAATTTTGTTGCTAAAATTTGACTTATCGGAAATAGCATGTATATGCAATAATTTTATTTATATTTTTTATTAAAATTAAAAATAATACAACTATTACTGTTACAATAACAAATATTGCTGTTATAATAAGTATGTATGCAAATGAATGCTAGTTCAAGAAAAAAAAGTTGTTTATTCAAATAGTTGTTGAAAATCATTAATGCTAATTAATGGCGATTTGTTTTAGAAAACAAATTTATGCAAATTTTGCTCGCTAAGATGAAAAGAATTCAAAATATCTCTCTCATCTACTCAAGCAGTAATCAACGAATGAAAACTTTTGAGTTGTCAAGTTTAATTAAGAGACGAAATATTCATTAAAATAATTTGTTATTGGTTTCGGAAGATAATTTTTATTTTAAGGAATCAATAAAGCGAATATTTCCGATATTACTTAAAAAAATCTGCCGTAAATGTTTGACATGATCATTTGTAACAATTACCAAATGATCAATATCGATCTAATAAAATTTTATAAATTTTATCTTTCCTATAAACTTCCTCAAATAAAATTGCATTTTATTCATTACAGAAAGTTTCTTGTCTGATATAAATTAGTATATGAATTTTACCTAATTACAGATAATCTTGTATGAGTAATTTATGCTAATTTATCCTAGGCTTCATTTTTGTTATTTTGCTATTCATCTGTTGGACAAATTATCAAATCGGCATTAAAAATAATGAGGAGATAGAATTTATCGATCGGTTAATAAATATCAAACTTATTGATCGGTTAATAAATATCAAATTTACCGATCGGTTAATAAATATCAAATTTACCGATCGGTTAATAAATATCAAACTTATTGATCGGTTAATAAATATCAAATTTATCGATCGGTTAATGAATATCAAATTTACCGATCGGTTAATAAATATCAAATTTATCGATCGGTTAATAAATATCAAATTTACCGATCGGTTAATAAATATCAAATTTACCGATCGGTTAATAAATATCAAATTTATCGATCGGTTAATAAATATCAAACTTATTGATCGGTTAATAAATATCAAACTTATTGATCGGTTAATGAATATCAAATTTACCGATCGGTTAATAAATATCAAATTTATCGATCGGTTAATAAATACCAAATTTACCGATCGGTTAATAAATATCAAATTTACCGATCGGTTAATAAATATCAAATTTATCGATCGGTCAATAAATACCAAAAAATATTAAGGAAAACTAATTCTTAATTTTTCTTTTTTTTCTTTTTACATTGTTTTTTTTTTTCTAAATTTGCAAAAACAACTGCTTGCAATGATAATTACAAAGATGGCAGAAAGTTTTTGTGCATATTTTTTCGTTCCCAGTTTTGGATTAAATCATTTAAGTGATAAAAATAATTTACAAACAATACAGATGTGTGATTATTGTTATTATCATAGCGAAGATATCAACAAGAATCATTATCACAATCATCATAATTATCAGGATAATGGCAAAAATGAATTTTTCATTGATTTATGAATATTCTCTTTATTTTATTGCAGAATTTTTTAGCTCATAAATTTTTGATATTTCAGATGAAATAGATCGATTGAATTTCTGATTTAGTTTACGGAAAGGAAATTATAAATTTTTTATGAGAAAAAAAAAATACTAAATTTAGTTCAGAAGTTGATATCATATTTTCTATTAGATCGAAGAGTTTTTCGAAAATATCCAAAGTTTTTGAAATTATCTTATCTCCTACATTTCGAAAAACTTCACATTGAACTTTCGGCCACAATCAGAGAAAATGCTCGCAATTAGAATTTTAAAAATTGAAATAATAAATTGATATAATAAACTATGCTAGAAATTGGAAATTCACAAAATTATCAGACATTCATGACAGAAAATTAATTAGAAAAAAACAAAAAAGTGAATGAGCGGACCGTGTATAAATTGAGGGAAATAGTGATTTAGATTATCAAATTATTGAAAAACAGATCAAAGATTTTCTCTTTCAAATGACGAAAAAAATTTCTTAAAGTAATTCTATTAAAAAATCCAAAAATCGACTTTAATTGCAAATTTCCTTTTTAAGAAGGTGAAGGAAATTTTTTTTTTCGGAAAATCCTATTTACGAAATTAAAAAATTAAATTGAAAGTAGCTTAGTTAGTATTATTAAAAGAAGATTAAATGTATTATATTGGAGATGAAAAAAAGGATTTATTTAGGACAAATTTTGTGAGGAATTAAATGGAATATTCAATTGTACAATGATGGAAGAGAAATATCATTTTTTTTGTTGAAATGATCAACTAAATTTGAGTTCTCACGATAATTTTAATAATAATAATAATAATGATAATGATAATAATGATAGCATTAAAATTTATAATACTATTATTATTCGCATTTTTTTTTTTTTTTTTTTTGGCTGATGCCATTCATTTCATATTGAAATCATTTCAAATTTCACATTACTAATTTTGCAAAGCAAATATTTCCGTTATTTTTTGATTTATAATCTGTAATTTTTTATTTGAGCAAATGAAACCATCCAAACCAGTTCAATAACCCAAAATTATATATAATATGTACCAAAAAAAAAAAACTTTAAACTCATAAAATAAATTAAAATCATCGATCAATAATTCCGATCACAATATGCAACATTATCGATGTTCAGTATCATTCTGCTAAATTATTGGTAGTACAAAAATTGCGAATGAAAATTCGTAATTTGAAATTTAGCAGCAAAAAAAAAAAAAAAAAAAAATCAATTTGTGCAATTTTAAAATTCACTATTTCATATTATTCATAGATATTATTCGTTATATATGTGTATATGCATGAAGTGAATGTATTTTTTAATCGTTCAAATTGTTGAATTCATAATAATTTGAGCACAAAGATTATTTTTTATATATATATATCGCTAATTAAATAATATTTATTGTAATTAACTCCTTTTAAAGCATGAAATTTAACCTACTAAAGGGAATCCTAAGAAAAGTTAAACTAGGTTAGAGATTAAACTTGTTAAAAAAGACCTGATTACAAAGATAAAAGAAAAAATTGTTTCAAACAATTGCAGATTGTGATGTTTAGACGAATAATTATCTAACTTATAATTATTAGTAATTTGAATAATTATCTGATTGTATCAAATACTAAAGAAACGCGTGCAAGAAAAAAAAATCTAAAAAAAAAAATCGAAATAATTAAATTCAACGAGAATATTTATCTCTATATAGTATCTAATATTTGATTAGAAAAAGCAAATCTTGAGAATGACAAGGATTTGAAATTTAAATTTTAATCTTAGATCTGTTAGTATGGTTAACAAAAAAATTGTTTGCTTGATATTCATTTCATAAACAATTATTTTCTCCTGTATAAGTTATCAAAATGTGATAATTTGATAAGATGATTGGATTAATTGCAAGAGCAACTATAATTACTGATAATAGCTTAAAATTGTTCGAATTTTTTTCCCTTACTTAATAATTCAATTAAAATTACTATTTTTTAATTTAAAAAATCAATTACCCTACCGTAATGTTCCAAATTCCATTCCCTTGGAAATCGATGATATCAGGATGAGAATAAGGTATAGAGTGTTGATAAAAAAAATATTGTTATCATTAATCATTACAGTAAAAAGTTTTTGATTTTTTTTCCGGTTTACTATTACAGTTATGAATTTTCGGAAGAAAGGAGAGAGAGAAAGAGAGAGAGAGAGAGAGAAAGAAAAAAATTGAGGAATGAAATAATGACATCTTCAATTTTTATTCAGAAAAATTTGAAAAAATTCATATTTGACGGTTGAAAAAAGAGTGAAAGAATAAATGATGATTGACAAATAGCATACATTACCATGGCGTCACGTATCACGCTTTATATCACGTAAATGGAAACGTAATTTTTAAAATCCTTCACATTTGAACGATTATTTCTTAAGAAGCAAAAAAAAAAAAAAGGGAGATATCGGTTGAAGTAAGGAGAAGATGAAAAGAAGAATTAAAAATTTAATTTTTGAGGTAGAAATTAGAAATTCGCTCCTATTATATCGGCATCTCATTCTTCTCTAGAAAATTGAAAAAAAAGAAAAGAAAAATTAAAATAAACAAATATATTTAAGGATGGTAATCATCGAACTATAATAATCAATGAAAATATATAATTTCTTCCTCTTTGAAACGAAGAAAAAAAATTTAAATGCTACTTTTTCATCTGAAAATGCAGTGGTATTCCAGAATTTTCGGGAAAATTAATTTTATTATTTTCGATAAAAATTTTAGATTAATTTTTTTTTTTTATTTTATTAGAAAATTAATTCAATTGAATTACGCGATAAAATAGAAAGATTTTCAACAACAATAACAAAAAAAAAAAAAAAATTACAAAAATGTTTTAATCTTGAAATTTTAGAATATTATGAAATATTTGATCAAAAATAGTAAAAATTGCAATTATTTCGAAATTTCTGAATACTTTTTTTTTTTTTTTTTTTTTTTATCGCAATATTTGCGAAAACTTCTTAAATTTTTTACAAGCAAAATATTCAATGATGATTGAAAATAAATATTAGATGAAATAACGAACATCCATGTTAAATAACACAATAAGCAAATAATAGTAATAATAATAATAATAATAATAATAACGATTAATGAAGTGATCAAATGAGGTCATATACTTATTTATTTGACAGTTAAATCTTTTCGTGACAATTTTCCAGCATAAATACATAAACTGAAATCAGTTTAATAATGATACAATTGTTAAAGTTGACAATTGATGTGTTAAATTGAGGATGGATGAATTGATGAAAGAAATGAAAAAGATCGCTTGAAAATTGAAAAACCTTTTTGCTATATTCTATTTAAAATTTTATCCTCAACCTAAATTTCATCCTTCTGTCTTTCTGTTTGCTTGTTCCAATTTTTCTGAAAGTGAACACCAATGATTCTATTTGATATTTCTGAAATAGGACGGATGGAAAAATGGGAAAAAGGCGAAGAAATGATGAAAAATGAAGGAAATGAAATATTGAGTAAACTTTCAAAATTTTAACTCTTCGATCAAATATTCAATGAAAATCAGGATTAATCTGTATAAACATTTAGATTATTGTAAATTATATTTGATTTTTGCTCCTTTCAAAATTTCAAACTATGAAAAAGATATAACAAAGAAAAAAAGTTTTTCATTCAAAACCATTTGAACTAAAAAAAAAAAGTTCTGAATCAATAATAATTAGACATGCTGTAGATATTTGAAATCAAATGATCATTAAATTCAGATCAACAATTAAGATCGCAGATATTTTCGTAAATTCTTACTAACAATAAAGATTGCAAATATTTCATAGTTTTAAGTGTGAAAATAAATCTTTCCATATAAAAATTTCAGAATGATAAAAGATCGCAAATATGTGCGATTTTTATTGCTTTGAATATTTTATAATAAAAAATTTGTTTCATTAATATTGCCAATTATTAAGCTCAATGCAATATCCATCAATTTCTTTTTTTTTTAAATCAGTTTTTGGTCATATAATAAAATAAAATGTAAATTTGTTTGTTTCATACTTAAGATTAATCTTGAAAAGCGTAAAAATGTAGTTTTCGAGAAATTTCAAATCTTTTAATTGTCTAAAAAATTACGAATCTGTTATTTCATGTTTTCATTTTCTATTACTTTTTTAATTTCTCTAATTAAATTCTTAAAAACATATTTTTACTGCAAATAAACACATTCATTGAAGTTTTTTTGATCAACTAATCAAAATTAATCATTCCTTTAGCAGAAGAAATGATTAATTTTGATTATTCGATCTTAAAAAACATATTTTAAAATTTTATATTCGCATTTTAAAGAGAAAAAAAAAAAAAAACGAAGTATTCTCAGTAGAAAAATAATTAAAGTGAAATGATTTAATTTGAATGGAAAAATATAAATTAGTTTTCTATTATTCAAAAATTCAATAGCACGGAAAATGTTTTTTCAAATCATTTTCTTAATTTTTTCATTTTTCTTTTGTAAATGACCGTTATGAATTTTTCTCATAAATGAATAACTTGAAATTAAAGAATGTAACAAGCATATGCATTCTTTTCTTGAAGGATTTCAGTTTTTGCATGAAAAAATTTCCGCAAAAATTTGTTTAAAATATTTAGCAATTTAAAATATAATGATATTCATAAATTTGATCTATATCAAAAGATAGCAATATTGATTGATTTGAGAGATGATTTAAATGACTTCAAAATTGCATTAGATGACTTTGTTATCATAAAGAAATATTGATACATGCTTTTCTTATCACTATTTTACCAAGATAAAAAAATCATTTTGTGCAATTTTAAGTTATTTATAATAATTATTAAAAATATGAAACTCATTTCACATATAATCGCAGTTAGTCTTTCAGAACTGCTTTTCAATTAAAACCAAAAAATCCCATTATAATAATAGTAATCAATCATATAATTATTGATTATTTTCATAACAATTATTGCGCTAAATTTGAAATCGCGCAATTTTTGATTTTTTTCAACCACCTGCATTTTATCCTTCTCAATAGCATCTATTTATTATATATAAGCAGAAAAAATAATCCATATCACCATTTGGTTCATTTTATCATTGTGCTGAAAAATATAAATTACATCTCTTCATTTATTTTTAATTTTACGACAATAATTATTTTTAATTTTACGACAATAATTTTTTTATTAAATTAATTCAATTAAATAATGCTGAAGAATTTCGTTTAATTTCCTGACATCTTCTGGAATTCTTAATTTTGATCAATTCTCCTTATTTTATTGGTACTGTCAGAATTTCATTTTTTTTTTTTTTTTTTTTTTCATATGAAACTATTGGCGAAATATCGCAGAATGGCATATGTTAGGAATGAGTGAAGAAAGTTAATCGTAATTGCTAAAATCAGAAAAAATTAGAAACTCCAAATTATCGATTGAATAATTAGCGGAATAAATTGAATGGTTTAGCAGACATAGACATTTTGAATTTCCTAGAAATCCTTCTAGTTCAGTGATCTCAAGAAATCATCAAGACTTCTGATACACTGCTATTTTTGGCTAGTAATCTACTGAATATTCTCAATAATATTTGCATTCCAAAGGCTGAGAAACAGTAATGATTGTAGCATTTAACAATTTTAACAGAATTGTTAACTTAGTGATAGCTGAATTGATCTGCTATCACAGAATTCAGTGGATCAAAATTAGTTTGAGAATTTTTTATGAAATTTTCTTTAAAAAATTTGCCATATGTTTTTTTTTATGAAACTAAGCAAAAAAGGAAGAAATTAACTAGTAAAAGAATAATTTTGGAAAAAAATCAGCTAATTTATTGGTAGTATTGTTTGAAAATTGATAATTGTCAGCATGCATAAAAATAGATTTTGTATGTAATGTTATTAAAATCGAAAATTCCATAATATAATTAATGTTTTGGATTTTTAAAATTAAGGAGCAGAGAATAATAAAAGTTTGAAACAAAAAATAAATTGGAAAAAATATTTCTTTTATTTTCCTTTATTTCCTTTCCCATCAATAAATTAAATTTATTAAGATATGCATGTAGAGAAAAATTGAGTTAAAATAAAATTGAGTTCATGATGATGATGTGAAATAAAGTGACATATATTTTGTTGATATCATATATTTTGTTGAGTTTGGGAGGAAGCTTTCGAAAATTTTGACAAATCAAATCATTTAAGTTGACATTTATTGTACAGTTAAGTTCTTGAAATTTTAAAATTATCATTTACTGCAAGATGTTATTTTTAAGTTAAAATTTTTGTTCCTTCACATATAAATCATCATTTTAATTTTAAATTTCAACAAAAAAAAAATCTAATTAGCATAGTATCACACACACACACACACACACACATGTATTTTATGATAAACGAATTTATAAAATTCTTTAAGGAAATCTAGCATTTCGTATCGTATGGAATTCGAAAATCTGAATTTCGAAAATCCAGACAGCAAATGTCATTGTTCCGCAAATACATAAATCTTTACTGTTGTGAATATCAGTGATTATGAATAATTATCATCTTTTTCGGTTATTGAAGGGAAATGTTGTACTAAATGTTGATAAAACCGAAATAACGAAATAATCCATTTTGTGTAACAAAAATTTGTAATAATTCTCCGATAAATGAATCACCAGTCTGTTTGTAGACAAAAAAAAACCTTTGTTTTAATCTGCTAATATCCTCCGATCGGTTTTTTTGAAATCCCTATTTATCTTCCGATCCACTAATAGAGCTTATTTACATTGCTTAAAATATTTAATTTTGTCAATTTCTTATTCTTTATCATGATGACTAATTTTATGTATGATTAATGGTGTTATAACAATCAAAGACCAAAGATCATCAATACAAAAAAGGATATTTTTCAACTCAACAGGAATCAGTGTTTCTTTAACATCATTCTTTAATATTGGTATTTTCAAGATCAATATCAGAGCAGTTCAATTCTAATTCAATTTCGAAGACGATTTCAACAGCATGAAGAATGGTTCAGCAATACCAACAACAGAGCGATAATCGCAAGAGAGCGACAATCGCAATCGGAAAATACGATAAGATAGCGAGCATTCAAAGGACTGTTAATTATTCTTTTATTATTTATTGTGTATTGTTCATTTAGTCTTTATTATTGTATAAATGATAGATGATATTGTCTACAATATCCGTATAAGATTGTGAAGACTATTGTCGATCGTTTATAATAATATCGTATAAATTCAACAAAGGTTATTGCAATCTTCAATTCAATCAGACTACAGATTAAACTATAAATTATCAAATATCATCTACTTTTATGCCCTTTTGAAAAATATGTATAGTTTTGTATCTATGAAATATCTACAAAAACTTTTTGAAAAATATCCAAGTTTATAGTTTGTTTGTTTGTTTTTTTTTTCTTCCTTTCTTTTTTTTTTTCTGTCAGAAAGATAAAAATTGAATCATGGAAGTTATCCTTTATCAATTTCAAATAAAATCAATTTTTCAAAAATTTAAATGGAATACAAAGATCTATTATATTTCGTATTAAAGCCATACATTGATTGCCCTGCAAAATAGAATGGAAAATGAATAATTAATAAGTAGCATATGTTTCATTTTATTTATAAAGCGTAAAAAAAAAAAAGCATTTTTAAGGAAAGTTTTTTTTTCTTTTTTTTTTTTTTGGAATTAACTTCGAGCATTAAAATAGCCTAATCAATAATTACAAATACAATTCTTTGAAACAATGAGAAAGGAAAAATCATGGAATGATATGTGGCAAAATAAATTTTCATAGAATATGAACTTAAAAAGTTCTTCCTTCAAGTTCTCATTCATTCAACGTTTCAAACTTCTGCATGATATTGGAAAAAATTTCAACAATTAATCAAGGATCCATTTTTTTTTTTTTTTTTTTTTTAATATTATCTATTCTAAGCAACTGATTGAAATAAGAATTTTGAAATAATTTCTAATAACAAATGATTTAACATCAATTTTTTCTGATAGAAATAAATCTGACGAATAATTTTTGCTAATAATATTCAAAAATTTAATAGTAATTTATTTTTGAAGAAAAAAAAATCAAAAAAAGTTTAATATAGTTGCAAAATTTTGCTGTCTTCTATTTATTTGTTGAAATATAAAAATTTTCAATAATATTCAAAATTGAAAAATTTATGCAATATGAAATTATATTTGAAAAATTAAATTAATTTTTGATTTGAGCATTTTTCTCGATTCATCAGCAATAGTTCCATAAAATATCAATTTAGAATGATTATCCTAAATTACAGCATAAGTGTTGAAGATTGAAGGGAGCGTATTTTCGGTATCGAATAAATCGATGCTGTAGGTGGCAAAAGATGGATGGTGGATGGGAAACATCCAAAGTAAGGATGCATCATTGCACCATTTGCTGATATACGATCGGTTGGATTCAACTTAAAATATAAATTAAATCAATTTTTTTAAGACATTTCCGGTAAATGAAAATTAATAAAATTATTAAAAATGAAAATAATTTGAAATAAAAAATTTTCAAAATTTGAATTTAAATTTTTATTTAAAAAAAAAAAAAAAAAAAAAACAAATAGATTTATTAAATCTTAAAAAGTTACAATTCTAAAAATTGATCATACCTGTAGAAGATGTGATAATAATGATTGACCATTTTTTAATTTTCCCAATGATTTATGTATCTCATTCCAGGCTAATTGTCGATAAGGTGGATAAAAGCTAGGTGAATAATGCGGTAACTTAAGTACTTCAGGCCATTTTTTTGGATCAGGAACACCTGAAAAAAAAAATTTTTATATATTTTCTAACAAAAAAAAAAAAAAAAAAACAAATAATTTTTTGGAATATTTCTTTTTTTTTTTTTTTTTTTTTTTTTTTTAAATTTTTACCTCGAATACTAAATATTCGATCTAATTGATCGGTGATATCTTTCGTACCCGGAAAAAGAGCTGTACCGGTGCACATTTCAGCAAATATACATCCAACACCCCTGAAATATTTGCAACTTGTAATTCAATCTGATAATTAACAGTATCAGTTATCCAGTCTGATAAATAACAGTATCAGAAGCTCCAGTAGATTTATCAGAACTTTTCTTAGGCAAAATTTTTATAAAATTTCCGCAAAAAATATTTTCGGAAAATTTATTTTTCCCGTAAACAATATTTTAAGAAAAAAAAAATTAAAAAATTAGCGACAGAAAAAAAAATAAGCCAACCATAAATCGAGAGATGTCGAATAGTCCGTCGAACCAAGCAGTACATCTGGAGGTCGATACCTAATGAAAATTTGCTTCAGAATTTGTCTATTCATATCATAAATCATACTAATTATCAATCTGATTGCTTGTTTAATTGATATCATTCAATTTTAAACAGTTCTAATAAAATTTGTAAAATTCAAATGCTAAATGATAAAAAGTGATAAAAGTTAAAGTTGTATAACACTGAAAATTTCATCAAAATCAGAAAGATAGTCGGTAAAAAATTAGCAGTCTAGGCCAGCCTAGCAAATAGATTAAATATTAAATAGAATGATATTTTCTAATGATTGTTCATTGATTAGAAAAATGATAAAACAGAATTTACCTGTTCAAAATCATTTAAAAATAATGTTTGAAGATCAGTGCTGATTAACTGATTAGTAAAAATAAGTGTATTAAGATCAATGGTGATTATCATTAAATTTATTTGAATAATTCAAAAAATCTAATAAAAATGGCAAATTTACTAAAACTTTGAGAAAATTCGAAAGAAATACTAACCATAATGTTACTACTTCATGTGAATAAGTTCGACTTGGTACTGATTTTGCACGAGCTAGACCAAAATCAGCCAATTTCAATTCACCATTATCATTTAGTAATAAATTTTGCGGTTTTAAATCTCTAAAAATTGGTTTAAAATTAATTCCAAAAGCAAAGTATCGAAAATTATAATTAAAACTTATTTTTCAAAAAAAAAAAAATTCCAATTTTTCCCGAAAATTTACGTCTTCCAGAAAAAGAAAATAAAATTCATCAAAAAAGAAAAAAACTTGAAGTTTTGAATTTCTAATAATTAAAATTAATTAATAATCTTACCTATGCAAAATTTTCTTAGCATGACAAAATGCAAGACCACGAAGTAATTGAAATAGGAATAATCGAACTTGCATCTGTTCTAGTCCACTACTATGCAATTCCAAATATTTGCTTAAATCTGTTCTCTAAAAATTTTAAAAAATTTTTTAATCCAACAAAAAGCATAAAAATGTTCATTAAATTAAATATTTGAATTTGATTAATCTAATTAAATGAGCAAATTTTGAAAATCTTTATAAAGCAATATGAATTAATTGCACTAATCATAACCTTTAATAATTATTATTCGATGAAAAATGGGTTAACTGATTAAAATAGTTAATTGAAAACTGTTGATTAACTGATATGATAAGGTTTACTTTCAATTACAACTAATTTTTGATTTCATGACCGTGTAAAGTGATTCAAATTTTTATCCAATAAAATGCTTTGTCAAATTTCTTCCACTATCAAATTTTCCCATCTAATATCAAAATCTTCATCCGAAAATTATTATCATATTTCGAGGTAAATCAAAGTTAAATCTATTTAATAAAATACTTTCATTCCAGATATATCACCCAAAAATTCAAATTTAAATAAAATTTTATTCCTTTAATTTAAATCTAATTAATAAAATTCAATTTCGAAAGAGCCTGAAAGATTTTACATCGATTTATCCAATAAAACATTTAAATTTATTCCGTAAATTTAAAAAATTTATTTTCCAAAATGATAAATTCATTTCCAAAATATTCCCAAAAATTTAAATTCAATAAATCCAATTCTAAAATAATCTGAAAAATTTTATTCCTCAGATAAAATTTTACTCCTCAAATTTAAATTTAATTTCAAAATAGCCTACCATATATTCGAAAACAAAAACTAATGAATTCTGTTCATGTACGATATCGTGTAAAGTTACGATATTGGAATGTCGTAAAGCACGTAATAATGATGCTAAAAAAAAAAAGAAAATGAATATTATGACAATTAAAATAATTAAAAATTTTAATTTACAGATGACAAGAAATTAATTAAAACTTTCTAATATTAGAGATATTAAAATTTTTAATTGATGCAATTAAAACTTTCTATGTGATGATGTATTATCCCTTCTCTCTGTCTTCTCTTTTCATTTCCTTCAATTTCTTTAAAAAAAACAAAAAAATGACGGTTGTCAAATTATTTCAACCAAAAATATTTACGATAAATGAATTTTTCAAAAATTCAACTTACAAATTAAGAAATTGAAAGAAAAAAAAAAAAAGAAAAAAAGAACCAATCAATTCAACATTAAATAAACGAAAAAATTTCCAACAATTACCCAGGAAATGTAAATAAAAAGCGATTTGAAATATATTTAAAATATATTTGGAGGTAAAAAAAAAAAAAAAAAAAAAAGACATTGTTCATTTTTAGTTTGTAAATGTTACGCATGTTTGATTAATTTTTTGAATTATATGAGAAAGAAAAAGAAAAAATGACAAAAATAAAATTTTTCAATTAAATGATCAATAATAGTTTGTTTAACCTTCTCGTATGGCAGTAAATGGTAATCCTTCTTGATTATGAATTTTAATTTCTTTCAATGCAACAATACTACCATCATTTCTACAATTAAATCTTGATTGAAATTTGGAAATTAAATTAAAATCTAAAGAATTGATTTATATTAAATTTTTAGATTTATACTTAAATTTGAATAACTGCTTCATTTTAATACATCTGAAAGTTTCCCTTTTTTTTTTTTTTTTTTTTTTTTTTTTTTTTTTTAATAATTTGACATCAAAAAAAAAAAAAAAAGTAAACAAAGAACAAAAATTCATACCTGTTTTCACATTTATAAACGACAGCATAGCTACCTTCACCTAATTTCTCAATTCGCCTATATAATTCGCTAATATTTTGTATTGGCATTTCCTAGAAATACATTTTTTTTCTCTGGAATACATGAAAGAAATACGTCAAAATACGTGAAATGTCAAAAAAGTACGTCAAAATACGTGAAAGAAAGGGTAAAAATGCTTTCATGATGAAAAATTTCAGTAATAACAATAATGGTAATGATGAAAATTGTAATTCAATAAAAAATCATAAAAATTTTTACATTTTTAAATTTTCGATAAAAATTAAATTAAATAGTTGTGTTTTTAATCCATTCTTAGATTGAAATAAGTCTCACACTTTCAGAAGACTAAATTTAATTATGCGAAATATGTAATAAAATGAAATATTCGAAAAAATTTTCGTCATATTTAATTTGAAGAAGGAAATTTTAAATCTTTTTTTTTTTTAAATTAGAAGAAAATTTAATGTGAAATAAAAAAAATGCTAAAATTTCACTTACCCTAGGCGGAAAAACTAAAGTATTCGGATCCAAATGTGCCGATCGTGGCCTCCGGCGACGAATTACTGATGAACTACGTTTTTCCTCCATTGAGCTTAACGTAGATCTCAAATATTCTCACAAAATCATAAATGTCCTCATAAATTCTAATCATATTTTGATGAAAATTTTAAAATATTTATATAAATTTATTGAATTTTTTGTTGAAAAGTTTGAAATTTTTCGAAAATCGAGAAAAAAATAATAAAATAAAATATAAAAATGGGATACCGAGGATCAGAAGTGGACGATGAACAACATGGATCCGGATAAACAGATACGATGCAATGATTGGTGCCCGAACGTGATCGTGTCGTTCGAAATAAATTAAATAAACTTCTTAAAAAAAAAAAAAAAAAAGAAGTAAATAAACTTATTTTAATCAATATTATCATTATTTATAACTATAGTTTCATCGAAGAGACATTAGATACGTAATATTGTTATCAATATATTTGAACTATCAATGATAACCATTATTACTTTATCTTTACCAAATGATAAGTACTATTATTTTAACAACCATTATCATTATCAAATGATAACTATCATTATCTTAACAATTATTATCACTATCATCTTCGTACCATACCATGATTTTTGAATCTTTCCAAACAGTTCAATCAAAATTTCGAAACATTTTCACAATCACAGAAGAATTATTTTTACTTTTTTTTTTTTTTTTATTTTTAATCAAAGAAGAGAAGATATTAGAAGAAAAAAAAAAAGGATGAAATTAAAATTGAAAAATTATAGAGGCACTTATCATTTATGAAAAAAGAAATTGAAATCGAAAAATTTTTCAAGAAAGAATTTGAAGTTTCATTGGACGATTAATAAAATGGCATTAAATCTTCGAATTTAATATACAAAATTTTTGTTGATATTCAATTTCAATGATTTTAAATGCCTTTCTTTAGTGGGCCAAAAAATGTTGACACAATTATTGAGCAAGAAATTTTAATAAAATGAACGAAATGGCAAATTTAAAAAAAAAATTTTTTTTTTTTTAAATAACTAAAACAAATGTGAAGTAAAAATAATCAAAGCAAATCTTCAGAAATTTTTGAATTTCAAAATTCAATTCAATTAAATCTAATTCTCAATCTAAAAAGTTAAAATCTATTTTCTTTTTCAAAAAAAAAAAAAAAAATTATGTTTTATATTTTTGATTTTCATTTTCAATTTCAATTAATTATATTCTTGTTTTTGTCTTCAAATAATAATGCAACTATGATCAATTATTTATAATCATTTTTTATTATCCGATTATTTTATAATTATAAATAGGTTTTTTGTCTCCTTTTGTTTTGACTGATGATCGAAGTAATTGATTAATAACTAATTATTTTCTAATTAAAAATGATTACCTTGATGAACTTAAATTAGATAATTGCCATGATTGTGCCATATCATCATTTCTCAGGGTGGACGTAATTGTTGGCAATGGTGATTTGTTATCATTTTTAGGTTGTACTTTATCAGCATGCTTTTTGTAGGTACCAAAAGTTGTGGTACCATAAAATTTTCCTTTATCAGTATTATTTTCATTGTTTCGATGATCTTTTTTGCTGTGCTTTTCACGTTTTCTTGATTTTCTACAATAAAAAATGAAAAAAAAAATTTAAAAAAAAAAAAAAACCATTTAAAAGATATTTATAAAATGTTGGATAAGCTTGAATAATGCTCATTTTATAGCTTTTAGCAAAATTATTGTCATTTCAAATTATTAATTTAGCAGGTTTGATGAAAAATATAAAATTTAAATTTAAAATGTAACATAAAATTAAAATTCATTACACGGCTGCAATTCACTTAATTCAACTTTAATGCATCTAAAACGCATTAAAAATGTATTTATTTACATATCGTTAAATCTAGAAATATTGCGATTATTTATTATACAAAATTGATTTTACTGAATTGATTTACATTATAAATTAAAATATATTAGTTGTACATCAGAATTAAATACTTGAAAAGCAAAAAAAAAATGTATTTATATACTTATGAAATACTATTTAAAAATATAAAAAAAAAATTTTTTTTTCAATAGAAAACAGAGAGAGATAAATTTTGAGATGTAAATCGATGAGAAATTTTGCATATTTAGAAAATTAGGTTGAAAAAAAAAAAGAACCTTAAATTGAAAAATATAGTGGATTTTCGAGGTGCAGCAGGTGGTGTGACATGTAAAACGACACGATGCAAATTATCGGAACTTTTCGAATTTCTTACAATCGATAAATGTTGCTGATTGAGAACTGATAATGAACAACTTTCTCGAAGTTGTGTCTTTGCTGTGTCACCATGATCACGGTCTATATGTGCCAACCATAATCCTAAAAATTATTTCAATCATTTCGAGTAATAATTTTGCACAATTTCTTAGTTGCTATTCTATAATTATATTGATTTAAGGCATAATTTAATTAATTTAATTTAACTAATTAAGCGAGCAATTGTTCAAATTCGAATTGAATTTCTAAAATTTGTTGAATTTGATTGAATTTCTAAAATTTAATCTAACCTTTTTCCTTCTTATGACTAATATTTCTCATTCTTTTTCTATTTATTTTCGCAAACATATTATCCGAGAAATTTTAATTGTAAAATGATAAAATAAATCCAACGTTAAAATTTTATAGTATTATCATTATTTTAAATTTTAGCATTTATCAGAAAATCGAAGTAGTCATCCATGAAATGAGAAAAATGAAAATACCGATTAAATTTTAATTCTATTGAGAAAAAAAAAAAAGTTTTTTTTTTTCCTTTTCCGGTCAGAGAACAAATTAACAATCAAAAATGGTACAAAAATAAAATATTCCTAATTGTGACATTTTTCAAAAATGTCCTATTTCCATTCACTTTTTTTTTTCTCCGTCAAATTAAAATTCCATAAATATATGAAAAATGAACAAATACATATAAAAAACATCAAATATAATTACATTTATATGTTTGATTCATTGATGATGATAAAATCAATCAAATATAATTTCAATAAAACCTATCAGTTTGACATCATCCTAATTGATAACTTCAGCAAAAATGGTACTTAAATAATTTTTTTTTTTTTTAGAGAAAAATAATACTTAAATAAGTTTTTTCTAATTATCTATTTAGCTATCTATTAGGCCAATCGATTAGACTTTGTTTCACGAATTGTCTTTTTTTCATTTTTTTGCTTTTTCGAAACTGGAATTTTCTAGAACTTTTGGAAATTTTTTTTTTTTAATTTTCAATTTTATTTTTTTTTTTCATTCACTTATATTTGTTATTTCGCCATATTTTATATCAATATTTTCAGCAAATGAATGCAAATAAACTGTAAGACAAATAAATCTTTGTAAAAATAATACTAAGAAAGAATTTGTTTAACGAATTAATTGAAATCTGCAGAAATAAACAAACCTATATGAGAAGTTAATTTACTCCACATAATTAATTCCTTTTTGTTTATAAAAATGAAAGTTGCCACTGGAAATGATGGAGTGATTCGTTTGAAAATCGAAACTTTTCAACGAAACAATTCAACTTGATAAGTTGAATGAAAAGGCATAGCTGATTAGTTGATTTATCATTCACAATCATATTTATTGATTGGTAAAGTATAAATTTGCATAAAATATATATTAACCTGAAATTGAACATTATAAATAAGAAACACAGGAATGGATGATTGAATCAACAACAGAACTGAATCAGAGCAAATATTCGGAAGCAAAGTTAATTAAGAAATGCATGAAATGGAACAGCCTAGTCTCCAATTTTAAGGCCATTGTGCTAAAACAAGGCTAATTAAGGAATAGAACAGCTTTAGTCTTGAACTTCGAGGCCAACATTTATGGTCATATATTGCAAAGAGATGTTTTATAATGGCGAGACAAGTTATATTGAATGATATGATAACTGATAAAGTAGATTATCCTTTTCTTAAAAATTAAAAAGAGTAACTTCCTTAAAAGGAAGATTATTTAAGATTAATTTTATACTTAATTTCAGGCAAATTCCTTAATTTCATATTCAATTTTAATTTTGTAACTCTACTTTTTTTTTCCTTGAAAAATACAATTCATTTTTAAATTATCATTAAAATGAAATAATTTTCAAATCATAACTATAAATTTTTGCAATTATCAAATTTCTTCAGTACTTGATTACTATAATCTGAATATTGTTTAAAGTTAATTAAATTAATAAGACATGAACGATATAAATAATAAAAAAATCACTTCTAAAAATCGTACTAAAATTTGATTCGAATTATCAGATTTATTCTCACGTTCGTGCTAATTTCTAGGCGTGAGAATAAATATAATAATGAAAATACAAAGTTTTGATTTACAAAAAATAATTTAAACTTAAATCGAAATACCATAACAAAATTTAATATTCCTTTTCTTATGATTTCTACTTATAATATCATGTAGAAAATGGTCATTTTTCGAAAAAAATTTCAAATTTTTCATCAAATGGCATAATAAAAGCAAATTGAATTTATTTTCTTCTGAAAAACAAAAAAAAAAAAAAAAAAAAAAAAGACTTCTTCAATCAATAGCATTAAAATTTTATGGTAAAATTAGAATTTACTTGTTTAAATTCATGTGGAAGAAAATTTTGTAAAATTTTTTTTCTGCATATTAAAAAAACTTTTCTAGTAACTTTGTACTTTTATTATTTCCATACTGATAATATTTTTAAAGTTTCATAAATTTATCCAAAGTTTCTGTAATCTATACATTCTTAAAATTAAAAATTATCGATCGATCTTGCAATTTAATTATTCTCGAATGCTAAGTCACTAATATTTAGAAATACTCTCCGAGGCATATTTATATTGGAAATAAAAGTATTGTTAGGTGAAAAGGTATGAACAAGATAGGTACATGAATGAACCAATAAAAGATTTAAGAAAAGAAATTCGCCAATTCTTCATCTTTCTTATCTTCATTTTGAACTATTTAAAACGATTATTCAATAGATGCTATAAATTTTTTCGCAAAAAAAATTATTAATTTTTCAAATTTAAAAAAAAAAAAATGAAATTTCGGAATTTTTTGTAAATGTGAGATAAATGTAATGATGTCCATTATTATCGTAGAAAATCGTTTCGAAAACATCTGTTTTTGCTCATCAAAAAGATCATATTAATGGATGAATAATTTTGTGTCATAAAATAAGCCCAAAATATGGAATTGATTAAAACTTACGAATTAGAACAATCAAAACTATCATGACAACCAAACTAAGTAGCCAGATTAAATGAGAATGGCTCTTTTAGCTAACAATAAATACTCTAGGCTTGTTTTCAATAATCCATAGGATAGCCTAGAACACAGTGTGAGGAACTTTATCATCATCATTATCATTATCATTATCATCATCATCATCATCATCATCATCATCATTAAAATCATCCATTAAACACATTCATTAAATGACTGAAGCAAAAGCTGGAAACATTCCAGAATCCTATGCTGGCTAATATATTCAACAGAGGAAGAAGCATCTTTAAAATAGAATAAAAGCTATCCTAGAAAAAAGCCAATTTAATAGAAAAAATCATCATGATACTGATGAAATAAACTATGGTAGTGATAAAAAAATTATCATAGCATTGATAAAAACGTCACAGTGCCAATAAAATACACTACGATACTAATAAAAAAGCACCAAGATATTGATAAAAAAAAAAAAAACTGGTAAAAAAAATCTAATATTGATAAAAATATTGCACTGTGCTGATAAAAAAAAATCAATAAGTTATTATTGTATAATAGCTTATAAGGGTTGTTTGCGCTAAAAAATCACAAAAATTTATTAACAAAAAAAAAAAAAAAGCGAAAATGAAAAAAAAATAATTAATTTCTTAATTATTTTATTTCATAAAATCAAGATAAAGTCATGATTTTATTTTCAGATGTACATAAGAGTATAATTATATCCAGAAAGAATGAAACTTGAAATATTGATTCGTTCCTTTTTTTTTTTTTTCTAAGCTAATTGTAAAAGTGCAACAAACTATTATTAAATATTAAAGGTAAAAAGATAAAAATTGATATGTACGTATGCTATGAATTTAACTCTATCACTAATTTATCATTATTATCATTGTTATTATCATTATTGTTATTGTTGTTATTACTATCAATAACAATATATCAATAATAATAATAATGTAATAACATACAAACAAACATATAATATTTTTGTTAACCTTAAAAAAATAGAAAAATAAAAAAATAAACATATTTTAAACAAAAAACAACGATATTTTTACGAGAAAAAGTTGATAAATTTAATAAAGCATTGTTATTTTCAACAAAATTTTTCATTCAAATAAAGCAGTCATTTGATAAATAAAATTATTCAAATAATGAAATATTGTCAATAATTTGATCAAAATATGAATATGATGTTTTCGACGAAATAACATGAAATGATTAGTAATCTTAGATTCATCGGATCAATGAAAGACAATATTTAATTATTCATTTATCAAAGAATAATAAAACTATTTTGATAAACAAGACATGAATGAAAAGAGAAAACGATGAAAATTATCGCAACAAGAAAATTGAATGAAATATGAGCATGATAGATCTGAAAAATTACTTCTTTCTTTCCTTTTCTCTTCATTTTCGTCGCAATTTTCCTCTATTTTATAAATTTTTCCTCAAGACATTTCCTCCTTTCTTCCTTCAATCACTCCTCAAACTTTCAACAATCGAAATGCGAAATGGAAATAGTAGAAGCAATAGGAATAACAGCACACAGTAATGATCCATTCATCCTTCTTCCCTATTTGACAACCGACGAATGTCATTGTCATTTATTTGCTTTCTGTTTGCTGCATTTTTCATTGACATTTCATGTATTCAAATAAGACATATTTTATATGCGAACAGTAATATTATCAAATGAAAAAGTCCTTGGAAGGATGCGAGAAATAATTTGCGAAAATGATTCAAATTCATCGCAAAAAGATTTTTAATTCCAAAAGTTGAAGATATAAATTTGCGAAAATGATTCAAATTCATCGCAAAAAGATTTTTAATTCCAAAAGTTGAAGATATAAATTTGCGAAAATGATTCAAATTCATCGCAAAAAGATTTTTAATTCCAAAAGTTGAAGATATAA
>JAOVVO010000374.1:0-79738 GCA_028564675.1 Onchocerca lupi | reverse complement strand
TTCAGCAGCTATGGTTTTGCAATGTTTGAAAATAGTTAGTGTACTTGATGCAGCACGTTTGGATCAGCCAAACTGCATCGAAAAGATTTATGCAGTAATTTTTAACGGACCCTCTAAGGAAAGCTTTGAGGTAAACTTAGTGTTTTTGATACAGTTCATACATAAGTTTTTATTTTATTTGTTTTTAGTTTTGTTCATCGTTAGTAACTTTTTTGCATACAAAACTTTATTGCTTTCTGGTTACAAAATCGAGGGCAGCAATAATGAGGAGGTCGATTTGATTTTTTTTTTTTTTTTGTAGCATGAATATGCAATTCGCGTAAAGATGCTTCTACAGTGGGCAGTAACAATAGAAAGGGAAGGGACTCATCGTGCGATACTTGTCGCTCAGCTACTTGCATTCCGAATTAATCATCGAAAAACGTTCAAATTTGGTATACTTTTCTGTCAATTTCTGAAATATTTATTATACGAGGTGCTTATTCGCTGAAATGATCGTGATTAATAAAATAGTATATAATTTATCTAAATATCTTTTTTTGCTAGTTTGGCTGCAGAAAATAAAACCTTATACCAACTATTGAAAGAAACGAGTGATGTCAAGGTACTATCTGATCTGGCTCATTCCTACTAGTTGGATTTCCAATAATAAATCTTATTTTTTTTAGTTGCTATTAATTCATGTAGTGATGTATTAAAAATGTGTGATATAGTGAAGTCAATAATTCTTTTATAGGTTCTTTAACTCTGCAAGAAATTTTATTGGAATTTCTTGTAACAGAAGGACCGGATCCAGAAAGTACTGATAAAGATCGCTTTTGTCAAGAATTTGCTAATCTAATGCTTCTCTTCATTGAGCTGGAACGTGCTGGCGTTTTTTCCCATGATTTTTATGTGAAGGAATTGATTCGAACTGGTGAAATGTTGGAATACATACCGTTAATGCAGAAAATCAGAAAACGAAAAGAGGATAAACAAAAAGTGAAATCACTTTCTACATTCTTCTATGTCCTTTAATTGATTTCAATTCGCATGATTTTTGATTTTTCAATTCGGGTAATTTAAATTTGCACTTTCTGCAAAAAAAAAAAAAAAAAAAAAAAAAAAAAAAAAAAAAAGAAAAGCACAAAAATTTCAGCAACATCAACAGCCTTTCAACATGGCCATATCATCCTCAACATTTGCATCCCAATCTAGTGAACCAGCTGCAGCGCTTTTAGCGGGAGCAGGAACAACACCACCTCCACTTGTAACAATGCCGTCTGAATTACCTGATGAGCGTCCATATTTATGGGGAAATTTATCAATCCATGAGCGATTATTGATACATTTACCCATCCCACAGTCTGCTGAATATAGGAGTGAATGCAATCAAAGGTAAGTTTCAATTTATGAGTTAGATTTGATTAGTCAATTTTTGTCACATTTTTTTAAAATTGGCTGCTGATTTATAAATGATGATCCTCATAAGATTTAAGAACAAACTGCCGTAGTAATTTAATTTTCTCATAGAGAATTAATTTTTTTTTTTCTTATAGATCTCTCTTGTTGTATGGAATTGGTGCGGAGCGTGATGCTGTAAAACTGGAACTGAGGCGTTTAGCACGTGAAATGGCAAAACTTTGGCAAAAGCGAATTGTTATCGAATTTTCCTTCAACAAACCACTGGAAATTCGTTTTAAAAAACGTGCTACACGTGAACAACTTCAAGAAAGCATGGCCAAATTCAGGTGACTTATTTATAAATCACACTTATCATTTTTTTTCTTTTTTTCTATATGTTTATGGTAAGCCTTCCTTGATATGAGATTTCGTAGAATTTTTGATGAATTATTCAATTTCATCTTCCTTTAGCCTTTTTTTTTCTCGATTGATTCTTCAATCATTATCTATTAATTTACTTGTAGAATTGTATATGTTTACAGATCATGTACATACTATGATCAGCTTGTTATTTGTGGCTGGTGTTGCGAATCATTCATTCAAATGGTGCAGGATTTTGTTGATGGACATAGTTGTGTATTACCTACCGCTGAAGGGCTTGATATTGTCCTGGAAATGTGTGAGCTGGCACAGAATATTGCTGGTATTATGGAATTCGCTGAAGAGGTAAAGTTTTTATCTTTCATTTTTATTTGCATTTGTTTTTGGATAGAAGTCTTTACGATTTTTCGGCTCTTTGGTTGTTCATTCCAGTGTCTTTCACTATAGAATTAAATCATGCGTAAACATTATTAAAAAAGCCTTCCGGCACTGACACTTTCAAAGTCATTGCTGATTGTACTAATTAAGTAATAAAAATTGTAAATCCATCCAAATATTTATTTATTTCCGTTTCAGTTACTGCCTCTCTTAGTACTAGTTGAACGAGTACTTCTGGAGCGTCGTGTTGACTGTCTTCCAAGTAATATATCGGCTCAGCTTAGTTATGTTTTAACTGCATATATTTCTCATAATTATTATTACTTTCTCTACTCTCAAAATGCACCTAATATTGTACAAGGGTAAGTTTTATTGTTTTTCTTCCATTTTTTAATTTTCCCAGATCAGTAGATATACGCACTTGAAAAAAGCGAAAGAATGACGCATATGTTGATTAGCGAAAATCAGATAATGCGAGCCATTATTAATTTAGCCAACAGATAGATGAAGAAAATTTAATAGCTAATATTGTAAACTACTTCAGTGAAGCCTATGTCTGACATTGAATTGAATCATCTCTAAGATATTAGCATATTAAAAATGTTTATATGATGACTTGATTGTTCAACAACTTTTTATAAAGTATTTCTCAGGTTATATTGGGTAATTGAAAGTCAGTTAAAATCATCAGATTCATGTTTAACGGGTTGGGGACGTACTGTTGCTGTTTTCGTACTCGATGCAAAGAAGCAACTTATTGAAACTGGTTCGCAATTAATTATTGATTTATTCATGGTTCAAATTTTAGAAAGAATTCAGTTCATTATTTATTCTTTTTTACCATTTAGATCCATTGCAGGTTTGTGTAGTCGTAAAATCGAAGCAAAACGCGAACTGCTGAAACGAGTGGTACCTCCCTGGAAACCGACACATAATATTGCCGATAGAAATCTATGTGGAGGACAGCGATATGCATATAATGCTAGCACTTTCAAAGAATTGCTGGATGAACCGAAGTTTGTTTATTTAAAATTTATTTGGAAGGGACCAACGTTCTTTTATTTAGGTAGATGCAAATTGCATTGATGATGATTTTAGTGATATTTTGCAATGCATATGAGTAATTTATGTTTACGTCCTTATTAAGAAAGGGCGATAATTTGATCTTAATGTAAATATTGCTTCATTCCTTTTTTTTTTTTCTTTTTTTTTCTGCATAAACTTATTAGTTACATTATTTCAAAATATTTTCTTTAGGCGTATATTTTCCTTTAATGAATATCGTCGCTTGCATGCAGTTATCGATGGAACGGATGATGCCCGATACAGTTTTGTTGTAAGCGCACTGCTTGCTGCAGTACGTGGAGTTGGCAGTGCAAATGGAAATGATAACGCAGGAATTGGAGGTACAACAGAACGAGTTACAGGGGTCTTTCATTTATTTATTGTTAGAATTAATAATATGTTTTGCTCGATTTGAATCGGAATAATGATTCAGTAAAGAATTTTTAGAGCGAAACAGATTTCAGATTAAACAAAGAGTGGAAAATTTTTTTTTGAAAAGATACAATTGAAAAATTTTGATTTATTGGGATATAATTTATAAGCACAAATTTCAGGATCGATTGGTTGAATTGGCAAATATTTGTGGGCATGTTACTGCTCAGGCGGCTCAGGCAGAGAAATATCTGGATTGGTGTGGTGCTCTTCAAGCACTTTGTTGCTCAAGTTTACAAGGTGGAACTTCGGCATTCCCGGATCTCTTGATGGAAATCAATGTAAGTGTTTTTGAATGTTTTTCTTATCGAAATTTTTTGCAAATTATTTGACTCTTTAAATTAATTTAAGATTCTTCAAAACAAATGAGCCTTTAAGAAGCACAGTAAAAATCTGAACTGCTTTTGTGATTTCTAGAATTTGAAAGGTGAATAGAAAAGGAAATCAATAATATTAATAAATTTTTATTGTAATATTTATGTTTCAAATGCAGGTAGAAGACTCCACATGTCACTATAATATTGCAACATTTTATATGCTGCTGGCTGGACGTAGTTGTTTCAGTATAAATGCATTGGTTCATCAACTATTGCATACAGCACTGAAGTCGTTACTTAACTGTGGAATTGGTTAGTTGCAGCAATTAATCAAGCTAAAACTAAATGAGTCTATTATCGTGTGGATATTTATTTTTTTTATCGAAAAATTAGCAGAAAAAAAAAAACGATTAGCAGAAAATTGTGTTCCTCAAGAAATCTGAAAACTTCATCTCTTTCGAGAATATTATCGTCGAGATAGTGTTGAAATACGACATATGTTGGGATGATTCGAATAATTTTAATGAAGTAAGTCCCTAAACAAAATTTAATAATCCTATCGATGATTTCCTTGCAACCTCTAATTGTCTCTATGTTTCTAGGCAAAGCGCCGGATGCAGACGCAGAGGCGGGTGTTTGTTTGGCACTTTTGGTGCTTGCTAATGTCATATGTCAAAGTGACCAACCCATCATTCGTAAGTTGTGCGATACAATAGAAATGAAATTTAGAAAAATAGTAAAATTGTTGGTATAGTAAAGAAGATTATACGTTAGATAATTATTTTTATGTATGTATTGCAGTTTCACCACAGTATACTGGTGAGCGAATTAATTCGATTATCTGTAAAGCAGATCGGTGGATCTTAACAGAAAGTCATTTGCATGATGTTGGTGATGAAGTTTGCGCACTACTGGTCACAATTTGCATGATTGCCGATTATACTAAGCATAAACTAAAAGATCGATATTCGGATGAGTAGGTCTTCTTATTTAATACTTTCTTTTCACTTACCGGAAGTTATAGAAACTTTGTTGCTTTATAACAGCAGTTAGATGATTTTATAGTTGGACATTCTAAAAATTTCAACGAACTCAACAGATAAGAGCACATGTCGTTAATTAAAGTGAGTAGGTTGCGCAATCAATAAACACTGAATGAAAGACTTCAAAAAATAAAAACAATTTATGATTCAAGTGAGATGATCTTGCTAAACTTTTTGAAAGTCATTGCATAATTATATTAGACATTTAGTTATGAAAATACTAAGTAGAAAATTGGAGCAATGGGGTGGTCTGCTGATTGATTTATGATATTGTTCGAAATATTGTTTTGTCTGTTTGCATCAAGTTTCGTTTGCTGATAGCTGGATATAATCTATTTCATCAATATTATTTGTTTTCAGTGGTAAATCGATTGATCAACGTGCATTTCGTCGAGAGTACATAGCGGAACTGTCGAAAGGAGTACTGATGGCAATGTGCGAACAGGAATGGATCACACAACGAATATATAGACGTTGTGAGGATGGTGCCATGGATTGCTTCTCCTCTCATCAACTTCGCAAAAACTGCTTGGTTTGTACACATAATTTTTTTCGATACTTTATGAACTTCTGCTATAAAATAAGGTGATTTGAACCATGGAAAATTTAATCAGTGACTGAATTGCTCTGATAGTTGATATTTCATGTGTCTTTCCGAAATTCCTAAATGAGTGAATTGGATAAATGTTTCTCATCCATAATTTCAGGGTCAGCAATTATTACGTATGGCTTTGCGAAGACGTAGTGAACGTGAAATAGTACGTGAATTAACTATCTGTAATGGGAATAGTAAAAAATCACTAATCGATAAATTGCTTAATGTTTTGAATATATGGAATACACGGGCAACTTATTTCGATTTTAAGTTAATGATTCGAGAGGTACAAAATTTTGGCTTCTATTCCGGATATTTGTCCCATTTTGCTCATTGATTATTCATTATTTTTTTTTCTTTTTTTATACATTTATATTCCCGTCCGATTGTTGACATTTTGTTTAGCTTTATTTATTATCAGGAAAGAGTTCTTCATGCAAACATTAGCATCATCCAAAATAACATTAAAAATCAGTATTTGAAAGCTGCATTCTTTTTTCATTACTTCTAAACAAAAAGACGAAAGAAGGGGAATCATCATTACTGAGATTATCGATATCTTACATTATTTTTCTTCTGCCCAGATTCTGTCTTTATATTTCGTTTGAGAAGGAAATATTAACTGATTAGAGAAGATAATTTTGGAATAGCGGTTGATAATAGTTTATTTGTCGCAGATCTCACCAGAAGGTTGTACGAGTAAGCATGCTCAGCAAAGTGCAATCGCTGCAGATGCATTGCTTGGTGAAATTGGGAAATGCTGTCGCGATTTTTTCACACAGTCGCACAAATTTGATAAAAAATTGCCACCTGCTGCTGTCGGCAAAGCCTTCAGGTTCGTGATATTTTTCATCCAGTTCGTTTGGAAAGTTTATGAAATCATTCAAAAAATGTATTTGTTATTAGATTTCAATATATTTCCAATTTTCCCTGATCAATTTTCTACAAATTTGCTGATTTTTAATGAATAATTTAAATATTAATCGATTTTACATTATTAGCAATTTTTGAACAGTCAGTTATGATTTAATTCCCAGCTATAATGCTGGTTTAAAATAGCAGTTTACCAACAAATTATCTACAAATTCGGCTGCGATGTTTAGTCATTCTGATATAGAAAATGTGTTAAAATAAATTAAATAGCATTAATGATTGGTACAAAAGAACTGTCAGATTGAAAGATATCACGGCTTACTGGTTGATCAGTCCATTGGTACATGCCTGTCCACGACCCGGCAACTTACCAGCTTCATTCCCCGCTATTACTATACAAGGAAAATTCCTCAAAGAAGCAGCAGCAATGCTTGATACTTCATCTGATAATAATAAGGAAAGAATTCAACAAAGGTATGTTCTTTCAATGTGACTGTTTCACTTTTACTTGGTTGAGAAATCGATTTTGTGATGCTTCTGAGTACATATAATAAGGTCTTTTGAAACGCATGAGAATGACATTTGAAAATTCGATCTTTGCAGTGCATGGTTGTTGAGTCAGGAGCCATTCCTGAATTTAGTACTGACATGTTTGAATGGTGAAGAACAACAACGTGATGGTTTGGTCGGATCAATGCTAAAACAACTACAAGAGTTGGCATTAAAAGCTAAAGATGTAAGTAGCGGCATTTATTCTATTCCGTTCATTCTTTTTCTAGATTAGTTCATCAATTCGAATAGTAATGCAATTCAATATCTGTTTTACGTGATAGTTTACGGAATATTTTATAAATGATATCATTTCTCTATCATTTGTGCTTATTTGTATATTTGAAGCAGTTCTGGTGGTAAAATTTCAAAGTTAGTAATAGCATTAAATTAGACTATTACATTAAACGAAATGTTTAAAAAATATCAGCTCTGTAGAGAAGATAAAACAGCAGTGAAGTATAACAGAAAATGAATAATTCATTTACAGAATCCTCTTCTACCATATTTGCGTATATTTTCGTTAGAACGTGAAGGAGTGCTATTGCGCATATCCTTGGTTGGAGGTATGTTTGATTCAGTATGTCATACTTCGATTTGTGATACCTGGGCATTGACACTGTTCCAACTAATGCTTTATGGAGTTATCTCAAGGGAACGAGATGGGTAAATGAATAATCTTTTAATTTTATTCTTGCAGTGAGTATCCATTTACAATATTTTTCCATGTTTTATTATTGATAGTATCTGCTACCGTTAAGGAATTTCATTGAGTTCATTATACTTTTTCACATTTCATTACGTTGCAATATATATCAGCGAATTGGAGATTTGCTCTTTTTGTTTTAACAAATCAGCAAATAAAATACTAAGCACTTCTGTTAAACGAGAAATTTTATCTTTACGATTCGGCGAAGTTGATTTAATTCTCTTAAACTGTTTTGTCCTTTTTAATGATGGTGTCAGTTATCTCATCTGATGAAAATGGTATAGATTGAGATGCTAAATTTCTTTCATCTTGTTTAAATATAATATATGTCGAGTAAATGTAGAAATTTTGGTTTTCCTTTATCCCATATCTGGTGCTTTTTATATTCCGATCAGAGAACATGGGTACCATCAACAAAAACCGTAAAAATTTCCAATTTAAATTTAGTTATTTGTTCGATTCATGTTACGATATGTTATCTACTCTGTTAATATGGTCGATTACTGATCCAATGAATGCAGCAGCGATGAATACACAAGATCCAGATACCAAATTCCGATTTCCCACTTACTCTTTAATCGTTAAAAAACTCCGAGTAAGTTATTAAAAGTTACTTTTTGATGAGTATAAAATTCATTTTCACTTTTCGTTAAATCGTAATTCTTCTAGAAATTTTAGATGTAGGAGTGGCTATATGAATTAATAATATCTGGAGTACAGCTTATAATATAGCTTAGAAATCTGTTAAAAGTAATAATTTTATAGAAGGAATTAAATGAACGTGCATTAATTCCTGAACTTCGTTCACTTATGCAGTTTTTACCTATTCCAAAGCCCCAGTTCGAGTTGATAACTTGTGAACCATATGGTACAGTACCAACCTCACCACAAAAACTTGGCAAGAGCCAAATGCAAGGACAAATAATGCAAACAACAGTAAAAGCTAATCGCCATGGGCTGCAGGTTTGCAAATTTTTTCATATTTCTGTATTAATAAACAGGTCCTAAAAGTTAACGGTTCTGTATAGTGAGCCATTAGGAAAAAGGCATTATGGTGAATGATTGGAAAAATTTTTTCTTCTCGATCTTATAAATAAGAAAGAGAGAGTTATAAAATACTCGTCGCAACATATCGAGATATTTATATATTTTAATGTGTTTCAAAGCATTATATACACAGCATAATCAATAGATACAGTTACTCATTTTCTCTAAATCATCAGTTGGTTTTAGCTGTATAACTTGCTTCTTTACTCTATGTACATCTCTTAAATATGACCTTTGTAGATTTCTATTGTTGTATTTCATTAATGTAAAATAATATTCCATAAAAAAATTGAATAATTTTCGTACTGTAATTTATGTACTTCTTTTTCCTTTCACTGTTTACTGAAAAATAGCAATTTTTTTTCCTAATCTTCATTTTTATAGTTTGCTGAAAAAGTGAAATTATCAGCTTTTGATATAATACAACACTTGAATGTTGATTCAACTTTGCTGAAGCGTCCGTGGAGCTGGTCAATGTTACAGGTTTGTCATTTCCTAAGTTTATTTTCACCCAATAGAGATCTTATATTATGCACCGAGATATTGGGATTCTGATGCATAAAATCACCTAACACTTCCGACTAGATATTGTGCAGTTATTGTTAATTGAGATTTTCAAATTAATGTGAAATAAGAAATTGTAAATTTTGCTATCTTTTATACTTTTAAATGTTCACGTTGTAGGCTGTTAAACTAGATCGTTTGCCAGTCCCCGTGCAACGATACATTCAACGTTTAGTGCATCATTCTCATTACAATGAATTTGTCCGTCCGACAATTTGTGGAATGGATCGGTGAATCAAATTTTTCTAACAGAAGAATCTTTTATATGCCGTCTAATTCAAGCTCTTTCTCAATCCTTGTCCATAGGAATCCAAAATTTTTTCTTAACAGTCGTCATCTTCTGATTTTCTTTTTTATGCAGAATTGTCCATCATGCCACAACAGTAGGATTAATCTGTTGTACTTGAATATCATTAACTTTAGTGCGGAGTAAAATCATAATGTGCGGAATTATCATAATTGTAAATGAATTCTACTGCAGACCGCCCAATTTGGATATCTATCTTTCACCACCGATGATGGATGTATCGGAGACACCGGCAACTTTGCATCATGTTTCTTCTAGTGCGGTTACCTCAACAACCACATCTGCCAGTTCTACAGTAAGTTGATTAGAATTGAGTGCTGATAATATTTGAAAATCTTGGATTGATTTAGATATTTTGTATGTGAGCTGAAAGAAACTCTTTCAGAGCGACATCTTTCGACTATTTCGGTATATTTTCTTTCTACTATTGGAATCATTTTGTGACCGATGTAATGTTGATAAAACAGTGAAAGGCTTACGTTCACTTAATTCAAGTTTTTTTTTTATTCCAGAATGTAGTGGTGTCCTCAGTTGGGGCATCTATGGATGTTAGTGCAACGCTGGGATCCGTAACGCAAAGTCGTACAATGGGATACCAATCAAGTGCTACACCTAATTGCACATCTGTCCCCGATGGATCTACGGCATCCGGTGCTCCTGGCACATCAAATGCTACAACGACAGTGATTTTCCCAGGACAAAGTGGTCCGATGTCGGCATTGCCGGATCTAACAGGGCGAGGACAGAACAATGCGTCACCAAGAGGTGCAAGAGGTAGTTATTTCGTTATAGATCCTCGGTTTTATCATTATCTAATAAATTTGAAATTTGTTTTGTTTGAAAACAAAAAAAAAGAGAAAATTAAGCTGTCAATAAGCGAGAATAATAAGCGACAAGCGAGATATCAGAAGCCTGGTGAGATGAAAAAATATAAATGAAAATATTAGTAAATCGTCAAAATCTAATAAGATAGTCAATGTTCCAAGTTGCTTCAGCGCCTTCCAGTTGCGACCAAATATTGTTATTAAAATGCAGTGCAATTAGAATATAGAGATATGGAGGACTGACTAGATTACATATGATAAAGTTATAGTTATAGCAAAAGAAGAACTAAAATATAAATGAAAGTAATTAAACAACAATATAGCTATTCTCAAACAATACAGTTGCAACAGTATAGTGATATAGTTATTTCATTTACAGGTGGGCGTCGCAAAGCAACAGGTCTTTCTACTCGTTCTCAAGGTACCACTCGTAAACAGCGGCAGCAGCGGCAACAAACTGTTGATCAGTTGGCTGTAGCAGCTGCAGCTGCTGCGGCCGCTGCGCAGCAGCAACAGCAGCAAATGACTGGTGCCGGTCCATCGCAACAATCAACGTACCCGGGTACCTGGGCCACTGGTCCACAACAAGCAGGAGTAGCGCAACAATTCGCATCTGGACCGTCAGCACCTCTTACTGGTGCAGGACAGTCAGGTAGGAAAGGAATCAGTACTTTTTCATATAAAGCATACATACCCGGTATTTGAGATTAAACTTCAATCTTGATGCGAAATTAGAAGTCATTGTCATTCTCCAATTTGGTATTATGCGGAGATTCCTATTAGTTTATTTATCTTTCATGAAATCTTAATATACCATCGACCAGTTAAGTTAGCTGTTGATTGCTAATAAGAAAAATTTATATATTGGAGGGTCTGACAATTTATTACCATTATTGCTCTTATTGATTAAAAAACTGTGATTTCGTAAACGTAAACGTTAGAGAAATAAATGCATTTTTTTTTTTTTTAGCATTCAAAAACATATATGAAGCGCCTTTTATGAAATGTATTTAGCACTGAATTAGAGAATTTCAGGCGCTCCAATGGGTACTCAACCGACAGAGGATTCGAAAATGAAAATTCACTCAATGATCCTACAAAAGCGGCAAGCACAAGCTGCTAGTGGTGCTACTGCAACACAACAAGGTATCACAGGTGCAGCTCAGCCATCTATGCAAGATGTTAACAGTTAGTATATTACAACTGCTACATTACTGTATCAGGTTTTGAATAGGGCTGAAAGAGGTTTTACTATTAACTGTTCAAAAGATTTAATTATAATTCTAATAAACATTCAACACCGGCTTGTCATTTTATGTCATTCCTATGCCCTTCTATATTTTAGCCTACCAGATCTCCGGAAGGCCTGCACAGTATGGTGGTGGTATGGTAATGAAAGTTGAAACGAGTGCTACTTCTATGCAAATGGCTGATCATACGCAGCAACAACAGCAACAACAGCAGCAATATGTTCAGCAGCAACAACAGCAGCAATATGTTCAACAGCAACAACTAATTCAAATGCAGCAAGGTAAGAATGCTTTTATTATTGATAGAATTGAAGAATTCCCCGTCTCCCAATTTGTCTTGCTCTTTTACCAAAACTTTCGTTTTATGTTGGTTCAATTTTTTTTTCCTTTTTTTTTTTTTTTTTGTATTTGCAGATACTCAAGGAGGTTCTCAGTATATTGTACATCATCAACAACAACGGGGTAATTTAGCTTATGGACAACAGTCAATGCAGCAGGTTGCTTATGATTCTCGGTCAGTGTTGTTCTACTTTGTGCTTTCACATTTCTTTTTATTTAATTCTATTCTAATTAGCATCTTTACTAATTTTATATTTATCAGGATTCAATCTCGAGGCAAATTAAAAATTGTTGTTTAAAATCTGTATATAAATGTAATAAAACTCAAACAATAAAAATAAATGCAAATTCGTTATATTCATTGTCCTTGTACAAGGACTGGTGAATATCAAACCTTATAGGGGGAACAAAATTACTCATTAGAAAAAAAACTTCATATTCGTTTTAAGACTTCAAGACTCGTTTGATTTAGCTTTAATGATTTAAAAACAAAAAAACCCTTAATGATTTCAGGTTTAGTCAGCAGCAATTGCCATACGGACAACAGGCTCAGCAGCAACAACAGCAGTATCATCCTCCACAACAGTATTAAGAATCGATAATTGAGCTTATGAAATTTAGAGCCCTTGGAGTTTCCAACTGAGAATGGAAATCAGCTAGTACCGCAGTTCTTTGCATTAAAAATGCAAATTCGAGAGTATAGATGCTTAATAAAGGAATGGCTTGAAGAGAAAAATATTTGCTTTCTTTATATTGTACGGTAAAATTTCCATGTAAATAGAGATAGGATCCGTATGGATGGATTTTTGAATAATTATCGATGGCAATATTTCTTCTATGTGAGATTCGAAGGGAATCATTTTGAATCCTGGTCCTTGCAGGTATCTTCGTCATATCTTAAGAAAACTCTGGTTTGCTTCCTGTACGTAAGTCATATTAATTGTTTTAAATATTTATTTCTTTCTTGTATTATAATATCAAATAAGAATGAGAAAGTGTAGTTAGTTTGAAAAAAAGCAGAAAATTATGCAGTTATAGAAAAACTATTAAATTCGAACACTTTAATTCAAACAACGTATTATTTGACAGAATAACATTTACTAAAGTAGTTTAATCAATTCAAATCAATTTCCTAGCTATAGTGCAACTACATAACACATCTATTCATTCGATCTACACTTCCTAACACACATAAAACTATAATTAATTAAAGTGAAAATCCGAAAAAAAAAATGAAGAAAATTATATCTGTAAAGACAATGTCCTTGCTGATAAAAATCTTTCCATACGCACAAATTGTTCTTTATTTCTGTATCGAAAATCGTATTTATTGAAAATAAAAGTGCCAACAATTCAGTAATATACTCCATATAATAACATCAACATATCATAGGAAGTATGTTTATATTCAATTAAAGTCAGCTTCAATTTGAAATAGGAAAAATTAGGGCCATTATTTAAGCTTCTGGAAATATTCGAATGTCTAAGTTATTTCTCTCAATTCGTCTTGATACAAATATTTCTTAACAATCTTGTTGGATGTATCGATAATGGCATCGCATCTAACAAATATAACATATATATATATGTACTGACAGTATTACGAAAAACATAAATTACTAACAATAACTTCACATATTTCTCACAAGCCTTATTTTTTCACTAACATCAATTTAGACAAAACTTCATTTTCGATGGGCATAGTTTCATTTCGCAGCGCATCCCTTATTGCCTACAGTTTCGCTTGTGACATCTTGAATGAATTGCTTTGCTGCCTTTACTTTTGTCATTGTTGTCTTATCAAAAATTTCCCGATTTAACACTATTGGTAAAAATGTTTCTACGAATTCTTCCGAATAGGGCGGCTCAATAATCTCTAGAACGTCTATCGCAAAATATCTATAAAACACACAACATTGTATATAATAAAATCCAGTAAGTGTTATTCTAACTAAATCGAATATCAGTACGATTATAATTTGAGTAAATTAATGATTGATATACTCGATGATGGAACCTTTTTCGGAAGACTTATTCTCGGCTGCATTTTACAAATGATTTTGCCAATACTGCGAAATCCCCTGCGTAGAGAGATCTGGCAAAAATGATGACAATATCAAAATTTTGATCATGACTAACCTTGCCAGCGAAACATCAATTTGCCCTTCCTGGAACATTTTGTTGATCTTTTCGACAACTGGCAATGCAAAGCCAACAGAAAGTAGATGAACAAAACGATCAATGATGCCTCGTTGTTTTTCGATGATCATTTCTGCTGGTTGTAATAATTTTGATTGACGATCATATAACTCACAAAGCACTTCGAATAATCTTCAATTAGACTGCATTTCATTGGAAATGTTCAACATTACTTTCAGTTAAGCAATGATTCAGTAATTCACCAATGAATCTATTAAGAATATATTCGAAGAAGATGCAAGTAATGCGAGATTCTCAGTAACATTATAGTTCGGATATGTTGTTGAAAATTAGTGAGTTATAGGAATGCTTTATGGCCGAATTTCAAAGTAGATTGTTCCAGAAAAACTGAAACTTTCTTTTAAGTTGAACTATTCTGCAAAAAACGCAGTCTTTAATAAAACTATTTTTCTCATAATAATAATAATTATAATATACTTTTTATTAGAATATCAGTAATTTTAAGTTTTCTGGAATAGTTTAATTTAATATATACTCAGCAGTAAAATTCAGAAATTCTAATTTTGTCAAATTCTCTGTCAAATCTAACTAGGCTAATTATTTCTCTTTTATCTGTCTCTATTGCTATCTTTATTATCAATCCAAGCAAATACAATTTTAAATCTTACATTTCAAAATTCTGAAATGTGAAATTTAAATTTTTCCCTCTTCAAGTTTTATTTTTCATGAATGATCTTTATAAGACAAGATTCTTTTTTTTTTTCTATTAAGTGGTGACCTGATATGTAAACCAGAATGTTCGGTAGCCATCTCATCCAACAAAACGAAATGAATTACTTCCAATTCGCTGAATATTTTATCACTCAACAAAAATCCTTGCAAATAATGCAGCAGTCCACTAGCGACTGAAGGAAGCGCAATACCTAAAAAAAGAAAAAAAAAAGTTTATCTAATTTAAAATTTTAATATTTTTGTTTAAAACTTTAACCTATCTTTCAGTTGAATATAAATTACAATTCAGATTAGAGAATGACAAGTAAATTTAAGAATCGAATTCGACTACTTATTTCGAGTCATCTAACTAATGGATGATTTTGATGATTATTAATTTCCTTCAATTGCTGCATTCTCTTCATTATAAACCTCGTAGATTAAGTAAATGAGAATGAGATTCTAGCGAATTATTGATGGATGAATTGAAATTTTTGGGAATATTAATGTTCATTGAAAAAAGAATTATTTGGAAATATAAATGTTTCTAAAAATACTATTTTATTTCTCATCATACAATAAAATAGAAAAATTCTATTATATAAAACCATACCATTGAGTAACAGACGAATATCTTTTAAAAATTCGCGCTCCGACCTTATATTATCCAAAATCTGCTCCATAACGCATTGTGTTTTCTTTAATTCTTCCTCAATTTATTGCAAACATCAATTACGGTAAGAATTTTAATAAACTATCGTGAAATTAAGAACTAATGCGAAACTCGTTAAGAAAAAAAAAAATTGCAAAAACAAAAAATTTCATTTTTTTTTAAAAGTTTTCAATACATGAAATAGGAAATTATTCGGAGAAAAACAATCAGCAAAATTAGGAATATTAGGAATTAATTACGAGATAGAATCTTACGTTTTCTTCTTCGCCATTCGCACCATGTGAAATATTGCAAGAAGCATAGGACAATAAAAAGATGTATTTCGAGCGGTGATTTGATTGAACCTGAAACATTACCTGATAATTTTTTAAGGAAAGAAATAGCATATTTCATTCAGCACTCGTTCTATAAGACATAAGCTATCAACATCACGGAAGTACGTAACAAATTGAATGAAGAATAAAGGAGTCGAATAATTGTAATTGTGTTAACTGTAAAATAATATTATAAAATTATGAATTTAATTAAGATTAGATTAAATGAAATAAAATATAGAAGAATAAATGTATAGATAAAATTATACGAATTATCGAAGGACTTCGAATTTTTCATGTGGAAGTTATACATTTCGAATATCTCATTCTCCCCAATAAATAGGAATTTATTGCAGGGATAAAAGCGATAATAGAAGACAAACTTTGCTTCCTCCATATGCAAATAGTGCATCGATGAGCATATCGATAAAAAATGGATCTTGAATAAATTCAACAGCTGGTGGTTCGGATGAACTGTAATGCTGAAAGAGAGCAAAATAAAGTGAAACCAATGTTTCAGTAAAATGACAAACATAAGTGATATGAGGAAAAAAAATAAGAGAATAACAAATTTTCCTAAGGTGATACGATTCCAAGAATATATAATAATATCATCACTCTTTTTAAGAACTTAGGAAATGCAAATCAATTAACTTGAAGCCATCTGTTGGATGCGGATATACCAAATTCGAAAGGACTTAGTGATTGTGATCTTCACAATAGCAAAAATCATGTAATAACTGCTTGAAGAAGGAAGAAAAATGAATAATCGTTAATGAAATTACATTGAACTGAATTTTCAAATGTACTTCTATACATTAACAGAATCAATTTACTTCATAGAGGCGAATAATGTCAGCTTGATTTAAGCATTTCTTGCTAAGCATCGTATAGATAGTTCGCTTCACATTACTACTACAATCATCAGATCCGCCATCTAACGCTATATGAATATCGTACGTATCTTGATAGTTACGTTTATGTGCTTCACGGCGTAATATTTGAGCCAAATATGTACAAGCTGCTGCTACTTCATTCTTTTCCTAAAATTAACATCGTAACAGGAAATCAACATTCCATCGGAAGAAAAATTATGCAAAATTATTGAAATATGGCAATTATATTCAATTTTGGTAAGAGAAAAAGAATGCACTTTTGTACATCGTTATTTATTTGTGCTAGATGAACATCAAGTATCGTTTTCATATTAAATTAACGTCAAGTTTAATTATTTATGTGCATTGTGTGAGTTCCACGTCTATCGTCTTTTTTTTTAAAATAACCTTCACAATCACATATCTACATAGGTCAGTATATTTAACGTTACATTTATTTAAAGAATTCTGTTCATTACAATGTACAAATTGAACATATAATTCATTATTTAATTTTAACGATTTATTTCAAGGTAACCTCTTTGATAATTTGGTGTAGAAGAACTTGCGTAAAAAGATAAGTATGCTCGCTATAACAAACAACCCGAGTTAATTCCGCAAATGCTTTCTCATAATCCTCCGTCAAAGGTCCTTTTTTGCGCTTCAGAAAAAAGCTATCAATCGCAGTTAGCACCATGCGAGAACAGATTTCAATCTATAAAAATCAACTTAATATAATGAATCAACTTGACTAAATTACCATATCATTTGCAATATATTGATCAGTTACTGTTTTTATGTTCATATCTGTCAATAATTTGATTTTATACATCATTTAACAAATCGAAAGAAACAAAAGATTAAACAAATATTTCCGAAAAGGTTTGCCTTGTATTTTCGAAAGCAAAAATAGAAGCAACAATTGAATATATTTAAATTAAGTAAGTTAAGCAACAATAAATATCAATCTAGTAAATAAAGATCTATACTTGTTGAGCAGCTGGACGAACATTCGTAATTTCATGTTGAAAGCCTGCATCTGATATTATTCGAATTGCCTTCATCAAAAATTTCGACCGCGGATTTTGTTCGATAAGCGTATAAATTAAATTACGCCATATGCTGTAAGGTTCGTTTCCTTTCGATTTAAATTTACTTATAAATTTCGGAATAGGAAAAAAAATTTAATATCCTAAAAGTCATAACTGACTTATCTTGCTAAAAATATCGGGTGTAGTATTCTTTAACAAGCATTAGTTGAACTCATTAATTATCCTGAAGGTGTTCTCCTACTAATTTTTGATCCTTTATCATATTTTAGCTACTCATGTAGTATTAGGCATATTTTATATTTTAGAAAAACATCTGAAATCCGATTATCAAACCTGTACTCCAGTAATTCCGGCAACCATTTATCTACATCGTCAGCAGCTTCGAAATTTTTATCGACAACTGCAGCGACGAAACGTTTCTCAAACAATGAGCTCAAAGTTTTTTCGAAACATTCATGAACTATTTTTCGATCGCCTTCCAGATCAGCTAGCCAGTCACCAAGCAATTCGCAGTACTATAAGTTTCTAACTTGATTAATTGTGGCAAATAACTAACAATTATTCTTAGAATTTCCGGAAACAAGCGATATATCACTTATATAACTATCGGATATCGATGAAATCATAAAAGGAAGTAGAATCCAATAAGTTTAACATTTAATTATATGTATCCTTTGTGAACGATTTTATTTGTTGTAAAATGATGCCAAAGTAAAAGTGACCACTTTAGTCATTGTGCTGAAACTCAAGTAATACTAGTAGTCTTTTAGTTTATCGCTAATTTTTAAGTATGATAATTTTACTAATCACTATTCAATATTTACTCATTTGATCAGGATTCCAATATGAATTTGGAAGTGAACAAATATTACCTTAGCAAGACCACGGAAATTATCGGCGAGAGAAGTGATAATTACTTCCGGATGACCACCATTTCTTAAAAACCCTTTAATAGTTTCTTCTATGTTCGGTTCCAATATCGAATCAGTTGCTGTAATTGAAATATAGAATGAAAAAAAAAAAAAAAAAACGAAAAAAAAACGGAATTTGGAAGAAATGTTTTCGTCACACATATATTCTAAGACTCATGTCATTTTATACAAATGCATAAACAGGATATCTCCTAATTTAGAAATTTATTGAGCTACTGATATCAAAAATAGCTGAAATATGAAGTCCAAAACAAAAAGGAACCTTGAAGAGTTTTCAGATAATCTTCCAGTAACATTTGTTTCATTTTCTGATCAGTATTCCAACTGCATGAAGGTTCATCACCATCATCATCATCATTATTACCTGTTCGACTTAAATTACAACTACTATTACCACTAATAGCAATAGTTGTAGTTGTAGCAGAAGTAATAATATTATTACTTGTATTCGTCTTTCTCTCTGCTTCGACTGCAATATTTTCTGAAAAAAAGTGAAGTAATATAGAAAAATTACCAAAAATAATCAAAGAAATTCTGCAATCTCTCTAAGTTTAGATAAAAACAAACCCCGAAATTTCAAATATTATATCAAATTGAATATCCTGAATGTTTGCAACATTGAAAATATAAATCTTATATGTGAAGTAAAATGAGTATTTTAGTTTCATTATGTGAAATAATAATGCAAATGTTTACAATATTATATAATCACAAAATATTTTTCTTCATTGATAAACAATACGACAAATAATTTGATAAAGCATAGATTCAAATAGGATTAGGTAAATAAAAAAAAAGGTTACAATAGAGAAAATTTAGTATTTTTTTGCAGTACGTAATTTTATTAATAATACTTCAAGTAGGAATTTAAGTATTTAATTTAAGAATTGTAAGAATTTACCAGGAATCTCCGAAGCAAATCTTTGACTTTGATTGCTAATCATCGCTTCGGAAACTTCCATATCACTGTCATTTATTTCCATTTTTGATAACTGAAAATTTTTATCCAACATTTTAAAAGAAATTAGCAAATTCGTCCAATCTATTTCCCTCCTGATAAAATTCATGTTGACAGCATCATCATCTATACATTCACCAATCATTAAACCATCAAATATTTATATCTAACGAAATAGATCAAGGATATAAATTTGAGCTATTGATTCATTCAATGGTATTACTTTAGAAGCAAACATACTTCATTACTTCCATTTACTCGAAATAATCTGCAGAAAATACAATAGTAATTGCTTATATTATTTAATTAATACTAAAATCTATTATTACTATTTGAAATTTTAAACTATTGTAATAATTATTTGAAAATTCTAAAACTCTAGAATTATTAGTGAAAGTTTCAGATTTTTGATATTATAATTGAAAAAAAATTTGAACTTTATTACACATTATAATCTGAAACTTTAAATCTTTTATTATTACTATACAAAAATTTTCGATATTTCTGACTTTTTCTGTATTTGCTCATTCATCAAATCTTATGTTTTTATAATTTCCTCTTTCTTTTTCAAGATGAATTTTAATTTTCCGGAAAATTTTCTATTTTTTTCGTTTTCCATTTTAATTTTCCAGTAAATTTTCCAAAATATCCAGGGAAAATAAAACTGCAATAATTTGTCAATATCAAATTTTGTATTTAAAAAACGGCTAATTTTAACTGTTCAGAAAAATCGATACAAAAATTTTGCATCTTATCACTTACGTAATCATCTAATCATTACGTATTGCATCTTACGTAATATCTAACTATATTTAGATTTTTCCAAAGAAACAAAGGTCGTAGTGCCATTCTCACTTATCGGATAAACGCTTCCTACATCGGCCTACGTGCACGTTTTAAAAAAAAGCACGAAAATTAGCTTCAACAATCGCTAGCTTACAAAAACGATCGAGAGAAGTATATCTACTTCACGTGTCCTACACCTAGCACTTCCTCATCTATTACGTTGTACGTAACCTAGACGTGACTTGTATTTAGGATAGAAGCGTAACATACTTTTGGCATCGGTCCATCGATGCCTTCACTCGCTTCCATCCCACGCATGCATTGTGAACAGAGACAAATAATTCACACATGTGAAAAAAAATAAGAACAAAAATTTGCATAAAACGAGGAGGATTATGGAAGATGAGAAGATTTAGGTCCAACATTTGAAATACCTTGTTTCATCATACATCAGATGCGTTGCTTCATCTTCTGAAATACGTCAAATACGTTGACTTGGTCTTTTAAAATGCGTCAAACATAGCTTCATCATTTACCTTGCTTCATCTTTGAAATACGTCAAATACCTTTATCTTTGAAATACGTCAAATACGTTGCTTCATCTCTTGAAATACGTCAAATACCCTTATCTTTGAAATACGTCAAGTACGTTGCTTCATCTCTTGAAATACGTCAAATACCCTTATCTTTGAAATACGTCAAATACGTTGCTTCATATCTTAAAATAAATTGCTTCATCTTTGCCAGGAGAATACAGCAAAGATAAAGCGACGTATTTGACGGAAGTATATGGAGAACGTATCGGAATATCTTGAAATTTAGCCTGTATTACTTGATAATATCGTACAAGTGAAATAAATAAAATTTTGGGACCTGAAATTCGTTAGATATTACGTGATATTATAAATGTTCAAGTTCACGTGTGTAGTTATATGTTTCTAAAGGCTCAAATACAACTTTGAGGCTCATTTTTGCGTCGACATTATGCGATAGCATTAAGACGTTTTACGTCTAATGTTAAATTATATCAAAATGATTAGTCAATAATATTTAATTAATCTGAATTGAACATTTCATCAACTTTTTCAAATTTCTGTGGTAACATTTCAAAATTTCCGATAAACAAGTTCAAAGGTCGTATTTTTTCTCGAGCAATTAACACCAGATTTAATCGACATATACATTGTTGCCAATATACAACTAAATTCGAATTGAATTTTTTTTTTCGAAGCAATTAGCGTAATGAAACTGCGAAGTTGTTCCTCAACTAATAGCTGAAAATCATCTGATGTAATCTCTGTTCCATTGCAACGTACTGAGAGAATCAATTCTCCGCATGGAATTCGAAGAATCAAAGAAAGAATCCATTCATTCTGCAATCAGAGAATCCATTCATTCTGCAGTCAGAGAAAACATTCATTCTAGAATCAGAGAATCCATTCGTTCTGAAATTTGAGAATCCAAATTCATTCTGAAATCAGAAAATCTATTCCCTGCATGTGGAGAATTCAGTTTTCTCATCAATAATGATATTTTTTGCGCAATAATGACAAGCGCAAAAAACAATACAAACAATCCAAATAGAAGCAATCCAAATCAAGAAATGAACCTAGAAAGAAAACGCAAATTACGAATTTTTCTCTTAGCTAGCCAAAAAGTACCAAAATACGGAAGGTAGCTGCTTAGACTTCTTACTCCAAAAGAAAAAAAAATAGTTTTTAAGAGGAGGGTAAAAAGTCCATCCTAGGACTAATACTAAAAATAATTATTAATACCAATAATAATACTTTTTTTTTTTTTCACTTCAACAGACAAAACAAAATAATTAGGATATGATTTTGTTGTGATATTTAGCTTTAATAGTTTAGGGATTTTGAATTAGATTATACCAATATTACTCACTTCAAATTCATTTTAAAAGGATGGAATTCTTGATTGGATTGTATTTGTCAGTTTTGTTAGAAGCTTAGCGGTTTGATCTTCGGTAAGCTCTGAAGTGGAAAATTAAGCGTAAAAGTGTAAGTCGAGAAATTCGATATATTTCTTTAGTATTATTTTAATAATAGTGTACTTCTCATCTTTTTTCCGTTTTGTTAGATTTTTGATTCGGATAGTTAATATCGGTCTAAGAATGCGTTGTAACGTAAAATCAGACGTATTAGACGTTTCAATGTAATTGTCAAAGCACATTTTCACTGCTTAGCCGGTTAAAAGGCAAAAATTCCGGATAATTGCTAGTATAACTTATGGATATATTTAAATGAAGTAAACGACATGTTTTTTTTTGAAAAAGATTCACGTATGATAGCACATTACTCAGCGTGTGACAGCACGTTACGCAGCATGTGATATGTGTAACGTATAACGTGACATATGAATAGGTCATCAAATGTACTTATATCTAATGATTTAAGCATCTAAATCTTTCAGAAAAGAAGCAGTTTTTAATTTTCATACTGAACTATGCAATCGGATCGTTTTAAGCGCAAGGAAGTTAAAACTTTACGACAACGATGGATAATGTAAGACATAAATTTTTCGTTTTTAATTAAATGCTGTTATAATTTAAAATTTTTTGGAAAAAAAGGGTATGAATGACTTTTTTTGGCACGACTTTACACCACATATTTTGACGTATTTGACGTATTTTTGTATTGATAAATGATAGAATTATGGATAAAACATTGAAACGATTGATATTTTGTTTTCCTGTTCAGGAAACATAAAGACCGCACGGATGATATACCAAATTGTCCATCTATCGAAAGCATTGTCAACATGCCAACGCCTGAAATCCCGTTGTTCATTTCATAATTTCCTTCAATTTATTTCAGTATCCAATGATTTTTACGTGAAAAATTTGTGCACAAAATAGATCAGCTGGATCAGTCATCGTTTAAAAGATATAGTTTTTGAGCCATGATATCACGTTTCACATCTCAATAATCTTCAATTTGATCCGTATTCCACTATTTGCTGGAAAGTTCATTAAGAGAAAAGAAAAAAGAAATTAAAAACTTTAATATAATTGGAATTGAATAAAACATAAAACAAAATGTGAAAAATAAAACACTTAAAGAAGCCATATAAGTATGTAAAACACGGATTCTTTTTTTTTTATTTTATTTTCAATATTTTGATTCATTTTTTCTTTTAAACGATGCATTTTATGAAAATAGTTGAAATATTTTTCAGACAATCCGATAAGGTGGCAACAGATGGTACTGTCACTGATACTTCAATAACGAAATTACCGGATGATTCGCAAGTGGAATCGCTGCAAGCGACAAGTAATAATCCTTTTCCATTACGCTTTAAATAAGCAAAGTTATGTCTGAATGGACAAGTGATATTTCTTCTCTCGATATTTACCTTTGACACATAAAACTTTATCGTCGTATTTGTGAATCTATCAAATTTTGTCGCATAAATTTTTTTATTACTATAGTTGACTGACTCAATAAATCATTCTTTTCCTAAAATTATTTTATAACCTTTTCAATTTCTCCTCTCAAACGATCTTATAAAGAAAGAAAAGGAAGGTAACGATATGTCCATTTTGGATTGATTATCATATTGGTGATAACAAAATAATAACATGCTTCTACTTTTATTTACCAAAATTCGATAAATGAATTGCTTAGATGTGAAATTAGTGATCGTAATTTTTTTCGTCTTATCACATCATTTCCCTTTTTTCTTTTTTTTTTTGTCCTTTGAAATGCAGTAAGAAGAGGATTCAATGAAATGAGACATCAAAGAAGAATTGATCTTTCCTTCTTGTGCTTGTATTAGTAAATTATTTATTAAAATGAATGCTTTTTTGGGGTTTTATTGATCACAAAAACAGCAAATTTATTTATGAAAAGAAAACTCTCTAAGTCTGAGTATATGGCAAAGTTATGTCTGAATGGACATTATCGATCAAATTAAAATTAAATTGTTTTGAATTGAGCTGGACGAGAAATCTCATCAAAAAGTGGTGAAACGACAACAATACCAATACAACCTGTTCGACGTCGTCATCGTGGACGACGCAAAAAACAGCGAAGATCTCAAAGAAATCGGAAATATCGTAAACGGAGTATGACTTCATCTGATTCAAGGTCAGTTTACTGAATTAAGATAAAAGAATATAAGAGAAATATTGTTTCGAATAATGAATAATTCTTTTTTGCAAATGATATTTTTAAAGAATGAAGAATTTCTTGTTAATTAGCAGTAATAAAAGATAAGTTGTGGGAAATTAACAAGTCAGTTTTTATCCGAAAAATGTATTTAAGCAATAAAAACTGATATTATCCTTAGAATTAGAAATACTATTTATTTTTTAACGAGCAAATGTTATTTTTTTCCAAAAAAAGCAATTAGCAGAATCTTTTTCTAATATGTTCTTCTTACAGTAGCGGTTTTGTTATCCAGAGTTCAGCATCCGAGAGGCGTGATGATATTCCGATGTGTCCGGATATCGAGCATATCTGTCAAATTGATCAAAGCGAGCTAGAGTTCAGATTTTATATTTATTAATTGCTAAAAAAAAAAGCGAAGTTGGCACATTTTATGCGAAAATTTCCGTTTCTTTCGTTGATAAATATTTCGAAAAATTCAAGAACGAAATTTTAAAAGCTTAATAAATAAAAGACGAGCAATATGTTCTTAGCATTCTATCAAATCTATCAATATTATTTGTCGCTTAACGGAATTATTGATGTGAATTTTTTTTTTTTTTTGTTCGTCAGAATCTTCTGATTTCTTTGATTTTTTTCATTGATTGCCAAATTGGTGCCAGTCCTCGTTATCAATATACTCAATTTTTTCTTAAATATCTAATTAGCATTAATCATTAGATCATTGAGATGACTGATATCGTTTAATTTGAAGAAAATATAGTTCTAAATTTTTAATTCCTTTTGCAAATGCAAGATAGAAATTCAGAATTATAAACTACATTATAATCCTTTTTTTTTTTCTTTTATAGTGATGATATGAATGTTCATCGATTTTCTCATGCTTTAATTCAATTATTTGATGATTTCTTGCTTCTCATGACTAATTTGGCGCAATTTTTGAAGGACCATCCTGTAAGTATTTCCTTGAAGGATCATTCGATCATCCCTGAAATATTTTAGTAAGTAATTTCATCGTGCCATTTCATTCTGTATATTCAAGAGATTTGGAACTATCAAAAGTAGTCTTTTTAAAAAAGTTATCATTATCAACAAACAATCATTTTGTTTCTTGTCATTGTGATCTCTTGCTATTTTTCAATCGAGATAAGAAATGCAATGCTTTGATAATTTTGAATGAATATAATGATCAGAAATATCCGGTAAAACCGGAAAATCTGCTTAACTCATGTGATAAATCGTATAATTATTTTTTACTTTAACTTTTTAATTTCGTTATTTAATCTTCTTTCTCATCATTAATTTTAATTATATTTCTTTCAATTTATTTTCTTCATTCTGATCAAAGTTAAATTAGAATTAAAGGCAGTTCTTCTTAATTAACTTAAACGAATGTTATTTTAATGAGGTGGATATGCGAAAAATCCCATATTTCTTCTTTTATTTAATTTTAAATTTGAAAAGAAGAACATCTCTTTTCGATGGTTCTATTAAATTTTTTAACAGAAATATTGAAAAATAATAGTATCTAACATCTTGGTTTAAAAAGCTCATTTTAATAAATTTATGCAAATTTTATTTTCTAATATCGCAAATATCATCGTTGATATTTGTTAGAATCGTAAAAAATTTATCAAGAATTGTTTATTTTCTTTGCAGCTCGCTGAAATAATTAGTAATTATCTTATTTCCTTGATCCTAATCCGGTAATTTCAGCGTCCTGCAACAATAGCAAGTTTTATTGTTGCCAGTTATTTGATCATTTGTTACTTGGAAATTTCAATTGCGGCACTTGTCGAATTAATTGCGCAAACTACTTGGCCAATATTCCATGCTGTGCTTCTCTTCATCGAACGTTTTTCCATAAATTTTGGCTCATTTATGCATTCTTCCGATGATATTATCACGGTTAGTTTGATTAATTGAATTTTCACTTGAAAAATATCATCGATCTACTATATAATTGTATAGATTGATAGCGATGAACGATGCATAAGGTTTAATTAGGCATTTGTTTGATTCCAGTATTATATGAAGTAATTTTCATTATAATACATGATTTCCTATTTTCTTTTTTTTTTTTTTATTAAAATACCACAAGCCATTTTCAATGTCAATCTTTTCAATTCTCAGTCAATTTAATTTGATTTTCAATTTAGCTTTGATGATTCTCATAGATTATCATTATTGTGATAGGAAATAACTTATTCCATTTTTGCTTACTGTAATAGAAAAAGTAGTGAGCGATAAGAACAAAAACTGAAAAATGATAACCGATTATTGTAATAATTATAATATTGAATATTGATCATTACAATGAATTAATGATAACGAATATTATTCAGCATTGTGATGAAAATGGATTACGATGATAAAAATTAGAATCATTGATAATATTTCACATCGCGAAATGAAAATATTGATGTATGATAAATGATAAGATGAAATATTTTGCAGGGTGCATACTGCGATGTAGCAGAGATTTGGTGTAAAAATTTTCAAATGATGTGTGCCGATCGGTGTTCATTTTTTAGCATGGCACTGGAACGATTAAGAACAAAATAAAATTCAACTTTGAAACAAAAAATGATAAGAATGATACGAGGAAGGATGATTTGTTCTCTGTTTAGTGATTATTTTGTCGGTACTGTAAAAGTCAACAGCATTGCCATCATGAATTGTTTTATAATAAATATTCCAAATTGATCGATGAACTAATCAAACTAATCAATCTTCTCCTCCATTGAAACGATCTGCTTTGACAATTAAAGTTGTAATATTCGTGAACTCATACCACAACGATGCATTACGCCTTGAATCAATACTTATATCTATTAAACAATTTTTATTTTAAAAAAAATTGTATTCCTAATATTTAGAAATAATTTTAGCGGAGATTCAAAATAATTTTACCAAATCCTTCTCATCAGATTGTTAATTAATTTTGATATAACTACTAATAATTGTAACAGTTTCCAACTTTTGAAATTTCATATGATCATGGGATTTTATTTCAAATTTCTGTCTTTTGGCATTATTCTCATATAAATAAAATTTGGAATTTCTTTTTTTTTAAATATCGCCGCCTTTTTGCATAGTTAAAATAATATATTTGTTTACTTAGAATGAAATGAATTAGATTTCTTCATAAAATAATGCATTTTTACCTTTTGTCCTATAAAAATTCTTGCAACCAGATCTTGTTGATATCAGATCAAAAAAAAAAAAAAAAAAAAAAAAAAAAATCGGATCATATATAATGGAAATATATCCAACAAGCTTTGGTGTATTTGTTACAATAATAGTTACATATAAATTTGCCTTTTTATATAGTTAAATGACCAATAATTTCGTAGCTGAATAAAGGAAAAAAATTATAGCATAAGTAAGAGGACAGAATAATTTCAAAAAAATAAAATGAAAATTTAACGAAATTATATTCTTTATTGATAGATGGATACTATCCATGTTTAAAGTAAAACAGCATCAAACAAAAATTATTGTATTTGAAATTGTCAAACAAACTTTTGAAGTGATTGCAATGATTTTAAATTTTGGAAAGTAATTATATAAGTTGTGGAAATTTTGATTACTATGATGACAGTTTGAAATAATGATTACTATGACCTTCATCCATCTATTTCTCGTTTATCTATCATTACTATTAAATTATCGAATAAGTTATTTTAAAAAACTATTTAAGGTATAAACTTTCTTTTTATTAACGATTTTTTTGCAAAATGATTGAAATCGTAAAAATTCCAGCAATTACTGTCGAATATATATCTGTGTAATGATAAGTCGCATTTATTTATGTTATATAATACTATTCTTCTAATTTTCTTATCAATTGATATTGATCAATTTCAAATTTCGATTACTTTTGAATCTTTTAATGCCATAATGATCATTCGCTGACAAATATAATCAGTAAACATCAAAGGAGATTAGATTGGGAATCAAATAAAAGCCTTCTAATTTATCATTTAACATTATTGACCTTGAAATATCGTCAATTATGGCATTATTACTATAGTTTCGAGGTCGGGATGAGAAGGAAATTGCTAGTTTAAGTAAAAAATAATTAAATTTATCGATATCGAATAATTTCTTTTTTTTTTTTTTTTTTGATGACAAAATCCATCTTTTCCTATTTTCCATTTGTAAGTTTTTCCTTCTTCAGCTTTCTATTCGATCTATTTATTTTAATTAAACATTGATTTAAATTTCTCTATTTCAACTAAACACTGATCGAAATTTCTATTTTACTAATGTTTTCGTGATTTTTAAAAATTTTTTTGGTTTGTCGATTTTTCCCAAGAAATTAAAGTAATATATGACATTTATTAAATTATAATGTCATTGCTGCCACTCTTCATTTTCATATATTTAATATAATATTATAAAATGCAGGCATATTATTTTGAAATATAAAAACTTGAAATTCAAAAAAATATTGATTTTGAAAATGGCATTGAAATTGGAAGGAATTTTAAAGTAACCCATTGAAGATGTATGATATAATCGAATGTTTACACTTATCAACATTTGATGGATGAATGTAAACATGGCCTACTTGACAATCATCTTCCAATAAAGAAAGATGGAAAAGATATGACAGGTGTAACAGATGCAAATTATAATACTCTGAATCTTCCAATGACATCTGAATCCTTTTTCATTTCTCACGCATCTTATTTTCTGAAATTTTTACCTAAATAAAATTTATAATCTTTTATCAATCATCTGAAAATGAAATTAATTGGTAAATCAAGCAAATTTGTTTCGTATAACATTTGTAAAAAATTCATTTAATGTTCTTTGAAAACTATTGACTGAAATTTTATTTAAATTTGAATTTAATTTCAATCAATTAATCGAACTGCAGAATAATTGCATTTTATATCATAAGAAATAAGCTGTTAATTAATCAAAGTTGAATTCATTACTATCATCTATAATGATAGTTTTTTTCATGCCCTTCATTAAGTCAACTTCACATTTTAATTTTAATTAAAATGATCATTTTTTTCTACCCTGACTTATCTCCTCATTTATTTGAAGAAAATTATTAGTGAGATTGAATAAATTGATATAATTATGTCGATTTAATTAATTATTCGCATACAACTAAAAGATCGCTTTCTATTGTGGTAGAAAACCGGTTCTCGAAAGTATTTGCTGCGAAAGTACCTATTGTCACATGCTTGCAAGTACCATTTTTAGAGTGACAATCATCTACTGGTTAGTCGATATGTCAATCAAGATTTTTCAATTTGTTGATACTAAATCGCAAATTCTTTGATCTTCTATTTTCTTAAATTTAGATTTTCAAATTTTTGAAAATGAAGCTATGATAAAATTCACTTAAAATTATCATTTGAAACTTTTCTTTAGTAAGTTAATCTTAATTAATTGATCTTTTTCATCTATTAATTTAATTTAATCAAAATGCAAAATAATTGCATTTTGCATCGTAAAAAAAAAAACTTTGTTAAATTAATTAAGATTGAATTCATTATTATCACCCACAGTGATAACTTTGTTCATAATTTTAGATCGAAATAAATTAAATTCACGTCATCCACGTCATCTACACGTATTTTTTGAAATGAACCGTAAAAAGAAACAGATTTTTCAAAATTTTTGTGATCATTTACAGAAAAACTCATGTGGCAGTTCTAAAAATAGTATGTTTATCAAACATTACAGTACGAATTTCAACATTGATTATTTCGTCAATGGCAACCATGAGGTTAGTAAATTAGAAGTTATGTATATTTTTGATATCTAAATGATAATTAATGATAATTAACTTACTTCGAATACTAATTTAACGTATTTACAGTACTAATTTTGTTTTATGCTATTATACGGTCACTCCGGGGTATATCTGTTGATGATATTTCTGGATCAACCGATTCAATAACCTTATTAACTTTTGACGTACGTCATCTCGAAACAATATTTCTTGCAAATTTTAGGCATAGCAGAAAAAATCTTCATCCGACTAGTAGCCTTTTTATATTTCCGGATTTTTAAGAAATGGAATATCTTATTCAAAGTTTACAAAGATAATATTTGTTTGGAAATTACAGTATAAATCTGTGATACGAATAAAAAATCATTTCTTTTACTGAAACTTAAAAGTTTTTATTTTATTTATTTATTTTCTTTTTTGGAAAATTCATTAAATACTTTGCAGATATGAATGTGTATCAAATCCAGATTCATTAACAAGTGTTGATCAGACAAATGTTTATAATGCGCAACAAATTGATGATACGGCTCTAATTACCAATCATGATGATAATTTTGATCAAACTTTTACGGATGATATTACCTGGCAGAATATTTTTCAAGATATACGACATTCGCAACGACAACAGCGATTTTGCATAGGTATCCTATAAGAAATATTCAATTTTTGTCTCTTTTTTCTCAATTGTTAATGTATAAATTGGACTTTTTTTCGTAAATTTTGTAAATAATTTCTCGTTTTTTCGTAAATATTCAATTTTTAGGTATTATTACCTCAATGGCTTGTATAATGTTAATTCTTTTGGTATCATTATTTTCGGGTTTTGGCAAAGTTCTGTTTGATGTAGTGGCATACAAGGAAAAATCACGTCACGGTAAAAAAAAATCAAATTTTTTGACTCAATAATTTATCACTATTGATTAATTGCGATCAAATTTTGCATATAATTTCTAAATGATTACGCAGATATGATTTTGTTAAGCTATCAAAAAAAAGCCATGGGTTAGTTGCTGATAATTTCAGAATTTTTTTCCAGGTCTCATGATGATACCAAATATTCGGAAACGATCTCTTAATATATTTTATTTTAATGCACGAAATGGAACAGCAAATGGGCAATATGTGGAAGAAATTGATAATTATCTTACAAGTAAGCAACTTATTATAGTAAAAAAAAAACAAAAAAAAATTTGATTATGGAATATTATTCAAAAATTTCTTGTTCACATTTATTATACCTATCTGAGTTACTTAAAAATCAATATTTATCAAGTTGCTTCTCGATGTCTTAGATGAATGTTTCTTTTTTTTTTTTTAACAAAACTACAGCATTTATTCGTAGTTACATAAATAAAGAAATTTCTGATTTCAATTAACTTTCTTTCTTAAAATCCCTTGAAATATACTTAAATCTTGAAAATTTGTTCTTCTGAGTTTTTTATAGAATAGTTATATACTTAAATCAATATTTAAATCGAAAATTAACAATTTGCATGAAAATTACTTAAATCAATGAAATTAATCAACGATTTACGATGGTCAGTAACGATTATAAATAATATTTGCCTTATCTTGGGGATGATTATCATTGACTATTAATTAAACATTAATGTCCTGCTGATGGCGATGATAAGTGATGTTTATCTTATCATGGGCATGCATCATTGGTTATCAATTAATCACTAGCATCTGAAAGGGAAATGTTCAATTTGTTAATTAACAAATCGATCTACTTTATTTAATTGTTGCTAATTACAACCAATTTGACTGTTCCAAATAGTTTAATTTTTGCAAATTAAATCTTTTATGCTAATTATTGGCAGTTTTTTTGGAGAATTTATTAGTAATATGTTGTAGAATATGCAAAAGATCAAGAAATGATGAAGGAATTTTTGAAAATTTGCACGGCACAAGAACGAAGCGATAATAAGAATAAATGCGCATTTAGCATTCAACAACAATTTCAATCTGATTGTTCCAAAACAACTAATTATGGTTATGATTCCGGCAATCCATGCTTTTTGTTCATTTTTGAAAATGTTAGTAACTTTCGGTTGAAGTGATAAAATAATTTTCTTATAATAGCAAAATGATTATATTGATTATTTTGACCAAAAAATTTGATTTGAAGAAAATTTTTGGGTGATTTTAAAAAAATCAGAATATTTTCTTCCAAAAAAGTTTTCAAAAATTCGGAATGTTTTGATCTGATCTCGGCATAATTCCAATTCTTGTGGTGTTTTAGTTTATTGTATAATGGTTGTCGAAAATTTATTCTAACAGTACTTAACATTTATTTTTCTTTGGCAAAAATATTAAATGAGAAGAATGACTTTCGGACTTTTTTAATTTCTTATTGTTTTAAATATATTTTAATGAGTAAAGTTATTTTTTTGTCATTTGTCAAATTTTAAGGAATTGAATATCGATAGAAAGCATAAATATTCAAATATTTCTGAATTTCAATCCCTTCAGATTAGTTTAATTTATGCCGATGACATCCGAAGATTTTGTTTATTCTTTTATTTAATCACTAATGCAATAATAAGAGATGATAATGAATAATTTCTTCATCATTTTGTATTTATAGCGCTTAGGTTGGAAGCCTAACATGAAAAATGAAGTTGATTATCTACCTTTGTTTTGCAGCATGGTTAGTTTATTGATATATATTTTCCCATTTCTTTTTGATAAAATGTATTTATTTATTTCATTTATTCAATTATTCATTTTTTTTCAAGAAATTAAAATCGCAAAAATACCAAGAAAAAAAGCCTGATATCAGGAAATTTGAACTTGATCCATTATTTTGCATAGTTGATAATCAATGATATATCAGATAAATGCCAGCATGAAATATTATCATTTAAAGTCTTAATTTGCGTTATTTGTTTAAGCTTCTCTTTTTTAATATCAATAGACCAAACTGTTACAAAAATTTATTTATTGCACGGATTCTATGAAATTTTCAACTCCCAAAATGATTGAACTTATCATTCAATTATTTAGAATTATCTGAATATTTACTTATTTTCAGGAATACCAGTATTCAACAAATATTTATATGAACATTACCTATTATCCACCATTATCAACACCTATAGGTACTGGTGGATTTCAAATAAACTTGATACCAAATCAAAAAATTACCGATGAAAATGGTAATGAAATTCGTGGAGAAGATGGAAATATACTCTATACTTTGCCACCATTGGTATTTCTTAGATATATATTATATCAAGAATATTTTTTATCGAAATTCATGACAAAGAAATAAACTTAGAAAAAATAGGTTCTATTTAAAAATGTTCAGAAATTTTTCAATTCATTCCCTACAATAAATTAATAAGGGATGAAAAGAATTTAATTGAAAAATGCATTTTCTTTCTTTTTTTTTTTTTTTAATAAATTTAATGTAATAAATGAAAATTTGCGTAACGAAAGAAAAATGGCAGGAAGAGAAAGATGTCAATAATCCTTTTGATAAGATTTAATTCAGATATTCTTAATAGAAGCAAGTTAGTTTGTCGGAATTTTTTTAAAAAAAACGGAAGTTGGGCAGGAATTTTTCTTTTTGTTTCTTCTTGAATTTGTGATTTAGATAATGGCAAAAATGACATTCCGGAATATGCTAACACGAAATGAAAGTGATGATTTTGGACCATTCACTATAGATTGCCGAATAAAAGATAATGTAGCCGGTTATCAGTTTGATAACATTCACAAATTTAATGGTCAAACAGCTATTTCTTTTGATTTCCTTGCAGAACTTTCATGAATCTCAAAATCACTTCTCTTGAAAAATGAGAAGAGTAAAGTTAAATTCAGGCTCAAATAAATTTACAAGGCTATTTTCCGTGATATTTCAGTATTAAATCTGTTTTAGGTCATTACTGAATTCATTTTACCCATTACTTTTTAATTGAATCATTTTTTGAAAAGTGCATTCGAAATTTAAATCGATCTTTTCATTCAATATTCTTATTTTGATTATGTAATTTAATAATGGTTTATCTATGTTCTGTAATTTCAATTATTTTCATTATTCATTCTAACATGCTTTTAAATTCAATGCTGTTTTTTTTTTTTTTAAATTTTAAATTCAATTTTAAATTCAAAACTTTAACTTGATCATGGAATTGAAAAGTTTTTTAATTTTTTTCAAAAATTATGCCTCTAAAAAAATAACTTTAATAAGTTTTCAGAATTAATTAACTATTTATTTATTTTCTCCAGAAAATGCATCGTATTTTTTTAGTTTATATTAAATTAAAGGTGAGATTCTCGTTTATCCAATTCTCTTAAATACCGTGTGAAGGAGAGATTCTTTTTTTCTTTTTATTATTTACTATTCAATTGATAATTAGTTTTATCACAACATAACAACGATGAATATGATAATAATTATTATTTATAAAAATATTACATATTTCAGAAAAAAAAAAAATTTAAATCTATGAACAAACATAATAAAACAATATGACATTTACTAAATATAAATTATTTAAAAAAAAAATTTAAATTATTTAAAAGGAAAAAATCTATTGCAGCATCATAAAAATGGTGAGATATTTTCGTACTTATTCATATAAATGAATTTTTTCTACATAAAACTGCTTTAAAAAAGAATCAAAAAAAAAAAAAAAATCGAAGATACAAGATAAAGCTCGTGTAAATTAAGTCGGGATTAAAAAAAATGAAATTGAATTAAATCTTGCATTAAATATAAATTTTATTATGGCAGAATTATATAAGCATTTGCACCTTTTTCATCTAAACTAATTCATCAAAAAAAAAAGATTCAAATTTTTGGATTGGTTTAAATTTTTTTTGTCGGTATAGATAACAATTCGAATAAAAAATTCATAAAAATCATACCATTTTTAAAAAAAATCTACAAAAAATGAAGTTTTATTAAATCAATTTTCCAATATAGTACCTAAATACTTAATCATTAAATTCGAGTGAAAAAGTTATTGGTAGGAGTTATTAAACTGAATGATTTTTTAGTCATCTTAAAATTCAAATCATGAAATGAATAATTATAGGAAATTTTTGATATACATTAAATTCTTCCGCTATCTTTTCATACTGTATAATATCGGATAATTTCAAGCAAATATCATTTTAAAATTCAATCTACATGACAAACCAAAGATTATGTAACATTTATCTTTGTTTCGAAAATCCTAATGCAAATAAAAGAACCATCTTTTCTTTTTTTAGATTAGAAAATTATTTATAGCTCACTTTTTAATTAATCAAACGTTGTGTCAAATATTGAATTTAAAAAAGGACAATGAGAAACTGAAAGAATAATAGAGATCGATCTTTTCGCACTAGCAGAAAATATTATATACTTCTTATATTGTATACCAACAAAAACATTACCATAATTACATACTTTGAATGGGCTATTAAGGTTGCAAAATGTTGAGATCTAGAGCTATGCCTGAAAATTTATTTGATTAATAAGATGACAGTAACATCTTCTAATTAGCAAAACAGATTTGAAAAATATGCTGAAGACATTTTCATATATTTGTGATATTTTTATTACCAATTTTAAAGCAAATTTTAGCAAAACATTAAACATCTCTACCGTGACATTATTACTTCTCATACCATAATCCGATCTATAAAGGCTATACTGTAGCTTGCAAAAAAATTTCGAATGAATTATAGCAAAAACATTTGACATCTCTACTATAACATCTACTTTTGCTATAATCTATAAAAATTTTAAACGAATTTTAGCAAAAACTTTAAATATCTTTAATATAATACTATTACCCATACTTAATCTACAAAAGGCATACTGTAACCTACAAATGAAATATTATAATTATGAGCAATTTATCATGTCTTATTTTCTATAATTGTTTTGAATCAATAATTTGGCAAAATAAAAGATATTTTATTTCAAGGCTTTATTAACTAAAATCTGTAGTGTAATATTCCAAAACCAACAAATGCAATAAATTAAAAAACTATTTAATTTTAAAAATTTACCATTTCCTACATATTCGGGTAAGGTTTGATTTATGGAATTACTGTAATTGTTGTTATTGTTGTTGTTGGTGCCAATAGTTTTAACATCATCCATATTTGTAAGCATCTTATGATAAAATTATCCAACGTTAAATTTTTGCAATTAAATTTTTTCATGTTAATTTTCATCTTCAGTTTTTTCCGAAAAAAAAATTTCGAATCGTTAGATAATTCTGCTATTATTGCTATAGTATAAGATTTTTCATAAATTTCATGACTGGGATTCATAAATCACGTTAATCATATTTCAGGACTACAAATGTATCCTGTTCATAAGACTTTGCACAAAGAACTTATCCAAGTTTGCATAAGAATAAAGGAAAGAAACTTGTTGCAGATTAAAGATAAGTTTCTTGAATAGAGTTTGGATGGTTTAAAAAATGAAATTTGAATAATGAGATAGTTATGAAGAAAAACAAACTTTTTGCTCATCATCGATAGTTGCTGCAGAAGTATCACTTTCGATCATGCAACCACTATCAGATGCAAATGAATACATCATGCCATTGGTTGATAACGAATGAAGTTCGGTATTCGGTAAACTATCTATGGAAGTAGATTGTTGTTCTCCGATTGTTGCTGTCGATAAAAATGGCGTATTCCCGTTACGATCTACGTTTGTTGCTTGTGAACGGATCATCTCATGTAGATGACGTTGGAAATCATATGTATTTGCTCCCTTAAATTAAAAAAAAAAAAAAAATGTCAAATTAAATGGATATCTTCATTTGAAAAATCATGAAAAGATCATACGCTAAAACAATAAAAATGATTCTGTAGATTTAACGAAAACGTGAAAGGATAAATGAATGATTAATTTGCATTGTTAATTTTTTGCCTCAAAAATATAAGCATCTATATGTAAATCTATTTAAATTCTTATTAATTTTGCAATAATTAATGAAAATTTTTACCAGACGTTGATCATAAGCGTTCGTAAGTGACGTATGTTTTGTTTCAAATATCTTTGAAGATTTGCTCATATTCTATAAATAGTTATAAATCAGATAAAACAAATAATTGAATAATATAAATTTATTTCTTTGCAATCAAATTCAAATTGAATTTCAATTTTTTTCAATTAACACAGAATCAAAATTATCCGGGACAAAATAAATAGCAAATTAATGCTTATAGTTTATGAAGCAAAAATTACGAAGAATAATTGTAATGATACAAAATCGTTTTTAAGCTTTAAGAAATATGATTTTACAAAATTTTGATTAAAATAGAAAATTAGAAAACAGGAAAAAACCTTTAAATAATCTTTTATACATACCATAAGACATCGTTGTTCCTCGTCAATTTCTGATAATTTTGAAGTTTCCGTGGCTGGACTAATTAGGCTAGTTGCTGAAAATAAAAAAAAATCCTAAAATTCAAATATTTCAATTCATTCTAATATTTATTTCAAATATTTACAACGGTTAAAATGAAATGCGGGGAATACAGGAAGAAATAGTACAACAACGGATACACTTTCACCAATACGGGTAAAAAATTATGTGAATGATTGATTTGAATATAGTGCAAGTGTGCGCATCCGTAAAAATTATAATATTATTCAGTCGACTAATTAGTTTCGTCCTCATAAAATTGAAAATTTGACAGAAAATATGCAAAAAAAGCTAGAGTATGAAAGTTGGAAAAGCTACTAGCTAAGACACTTAAGATATCTTAGTATGCTATCATGATATCTTGAAAGATTTATAACATATTAATAGTATTGTTCAATTCAAATGGATATAATGAAGCGTCCAACGAATATATCGAATAATTGTGATATTTCTAATAATAATAAGAAATCATAATATTTATGACGAATGCCGAATAATTATTGCATTTATGATTACGTAGAAATTTTGCTATTTTTGAGTATTAATCAAACTTGCTATTAACTGATGATTGGACTATCTTGTATGTTTCTACTGAATTTCTATCGAATCCTATTAGTTTCAGATAAATAAGCATTATTTAAAATATCTTCTTGGCAATATAAAAAGATTTCAAAAACATAAATCGATTTAGTTAGATTAATTTTATGACAAATGCATGCAATAGTATTACATAGATAATGATAATTATTAAGGGTAAAATTATATGATAAAAAAGATTATTAGTAGGCAAATATTTAACAATAATAAAATTTTTCTTGGTGCATATCATGCATTAAGCTTGAAAATAAAGCAATAACTGCAAATTATTAATTAGATTTTTTTGTAAGCTGCAACAAAAAATTATTATTTTGATAAGTAAAAAGAAATACAATGAGTATTTAATTTCTTTTTACTGTGCAAAAAAGAAATTCATGAACGAATAAACAGTTAATTTTGCATAAAATTTGCTATGTTAATTTCAGGATGCAAAATAAGGACTGAAAAAAATAACTGCTGGCAATAACATCATTTTACAAATTAACTGGACCTGGGCAATCCATTTAGTATGCAATAAATAAAAAATATAAATGTTCGAAATCTTAAATCTCCGAAAATTCTGATCAACTGCTTTGAAATTTTGATACATCTGTCAGAAAATATCCAGTCAAATTGATCACTATTCTTTTCTTCATCGGTCGTAGAAAAGAATACTGTTCGATTGAACTGTCGTTGCTATTATGTGGATTTGAACTTCGAACTTGAATTTGAACTTAATCTTGTTCTTTTAAATCCTTTCGAGGTTCCTCCGCTTATCTGATTTCATTGCATCGCCTTTTGATTTGTTATCTCATTTTATTTATCTGTGAATTGGAGCGTTTTGGCGGTAAACATGTTTATTCTTTTGGCGGGAAACATGTTTATTGTCCCTTTGAAACTAGGTCGCACAACTTGACCTTTAGCACGTCTCGAATGCAAATAGCGCCGAGACCTTATAATGATTGTCTTCGTGCTATTTACATTCAAGACTCCTCCTAAAACAGGGTGAAAGATGAAAAGAAAAAAAAAAAAGGAGATATATCTTATGAAAACACGCATCTATTCGAAGTGTGTCAAAATTTCAAAGCAATCGGTGAAAAACTTGTAGTATTATGTCGAAAGTAACAACGAACATTCACATTTTTATTTATATAGATTAGAAATTCTATATGCAAAATTAAGGTAAACATGCATAAAAGTCACTGCTATCTCTACTTTATATTGATAATAAATGATATATCTTGTAAGATTTGTATTATCTGATATATTTCAAAAATAAAATGGATTAGTAAAAGTAGCGAAACTTCTTCGTCCATGATAAATCTTTTAATATTATCTCTCTCTTTCTTAAAAACTCTATTGAGCAGTGGCATCTTAATATAAAAATAAAGTTACGAACAAAAAACAACTTTCACAACAAGTACCACATACGTTTGCCAGAACATAGCGATCTCAGATTAAGAGATGTTGGGCGCGCTGAAAATTAGAATTTAATAGAAAAAATCAAGTCTAGACGAATTGACGATTCGCTACGATTTTCTTAATCAGTTAAATTAGAATAAATAAGTTGCGAAATAGTAAATTGAAATAGGGAATTGATGAGCTACTATTCTTAAATAAAATATGATATCATTATAAAGAAAAAAAGAAATGTTATGAAATGTTAATAATATTAGAATGTAATTAAAATTTATTTATCTATCATAATATCCTTTTTGCTTGCATAAACGATAAAGCACAGCTAAAGCAGGTGTTTAATATTGATAAGGATTAAAAGAATACTATTAGCAGATCTCCAAAAAAAGAATGGAAATCACAGACAACTACATACCCAATCACAAAAGAAATGAAAAATGGCGGCATATACAAAAGTGTACATTTTATAAATGATAGGCTAAAGGCTAAAGGTCATTTGTATTTATAGGACTTCATGACCCAAAAAAAAGATGCAGAACTGATCTAAGTTTTTTTCAAAGAAGAATATAGGAAAACTTTTGGTGTATTTTGTGTAAAAAATGAATAAATTTGAAGAAAAAATATCACATTTACAGTATCATGAGATTAAAGACCAAAAATCGGTCAATTATTTTAACATTTATCTTTTTTTCAATTACTTGTTGTTGTCATTTCAAAAAGGAATTAAATGTTTTAGAAGATAAAATGAATAAAATCATGAAACGATTATTGAAAATAAAAATATACTGAGAAACTGAGCACTTCTTCGATGATAATAAATTATTGTTCTTTTTTTAAAAACATTTTACAAAAAATGTTTTTTTTAATAAAACCTTTGTTCATATTATCTTCAAATACACATTTAATTTTTACTAAATTAAACAAAAAAAATTCCAGTTTTCTTTTCTCATTTGAAATAAATAAAAAATTTTGCAAATTTTTTAGCTAAATTAAAAAACTTATAATATCAGCAACGAATTAATCAATCAACCTATTCGCTACTCTTTTTCCGATCTTTATTATCTAATAAGTAGTGATGATATTTGATATACTTTAATAAAAGACCAATCTGGTGGACAAAAGCGCTCCTTCTTTTTTTCTTTTTTTCTCTGATTCGTAAAATAACAAGAACTACAAAATTATGAGGTATTTAATTTCAAGAATGAATGAATATCTACGATAGTTTGTTGATACAGTAATAATTATTCGCATCCCATTACAATCTTTGATCTCAAAAAGTGTCCATAATGGCAAAACACAAGTTCAACTACTTAATAATAACTTGCCCATGGAAGAAGATGTCGATGAAATGGATAAATCGGTTGAATTTTGACTTTCAGTCATTTTTACACCAGTTTCTGATTGTATATGTTGTATTATATTGCCGATTGCACTGCTACCATTTGTTGGCAATAACGGCTAAATAATCAATTATTTTAAAATAAAAATTAATTATTTATCAACATATCTACGTAGCAATTAAGTTGAAAAAAGTGTAAGGTAAAGCGTTTTTATCTTACTTGTTTCGTTTTCTTTTTTCTTTTTTTTTGCCTTATATTTGCTTTAACTTAATTGTCACGCATATATGCCAGTAATTAATTAAATGCCACGAAATACTACTCAACAATAAAGAAAAAAAATGTCAAAATTTTTTAGTTTTGAAAGAATCAGAAAATCAGTTTTTAATATTAAATATGCAATGAAATTTACATTTTCATTTGCTATCTAAGAGATTCTGTTGTTTAATTTTTTTTTTTTCAATTTCAAATGTAAAAAGAATACAATCAGATCTTATACTGAAGGCAAAATAAAAAAAAAAGAAAAAAACAAACAATCCTAGCAAATATTATTGCTGAGACTTAATTAGTTTGACAGTGAATATTTCAAAGTTATATGTTTTTCACGCCTCATAACAGACATGAAAACTAGAAAAGAAACGTAAATTATTCTTTTTTTTTGTATGATAAATAAAAAAAAAAAATGAAGTAATAGATAAAAATAATCGTATTAATTGTAGTTTTTTTTTTTTTTTTCTCACTTTATTCATAGTGTACACAAAATTATTCACCGTTTTTACAGCAGTATTAGGTAAACTAGTTGTTCTTTTCATCCGATAATTTGATAATCCATTAGTGAAATAATTCATTCGATTCAAGCGTTCTTGTCTAAAGTTTTGAAATCATATAAGAGAATTGTATATCAAATTCACAATTATTCTATCATAATTAAGCTAAAATTATTTCCATTTCCATTTTCCATTGATAAAATTCAATTTTTGAATTTGTAAATCTCAGCGTTTTTTCTTTTTTTTCTATAAATATATATTCTGGTAAAGATAACTTATCATTACAATTTGAAATTTACCTTATCATTAAAATCTGAAATTTGACAAACTTGATAGATTTGAAACAAATTTTCTGTTAAAAAAAAAAAAGGAAAAAAAAACAAAAAGAATGAAATTTTGTGAATTTAACATTTTCAACCATCGTAAAACCAAATAAAAAGTGATAAGAACCACCTGTTAAGCATATTGTTGATGGCAACTTCCTGGCGAAGTCTGTCAAGCTTCAACATACTTTCAACCACCTGAATACTTTTCGTATATGCTTCAATATAACTCTCCTTGTGACCTCTGGAATATCTCGTTTAAATATTGGCATGGAAAAGTAACATAGTTATATTTAAAATTTTACTTGAAAATCTCAACAAAATTTACCTACCATTTCCTAATCAATTCACATCCTTCGATGAAATATCTACGATTGATTCGATTAGTATTATTTGGCGTAATTTTTAATTAACCTTACAATTCAGTACTATATTAATTATTGATCTCATTTATTAATAAATGAGATAAATGCGACCAAGTAAAACTAATAGGTAAAGTTTTTCTTTTTTTTTTTAATTTTATGGTCTTTCTTATCTATTAAAATTTACCTGTCCGTATCTGACAAATCATCATCATTATTCATGAAATGATGTGCCGCCATTCGAGCAAGGGATGTTCGATCTTCAACATCAAGTGATGACTGTAAACAAATGATCATATTTTTTTTTTTATCAATATTTGTCTAAATAAATTAAAGATTAAAAATTTTTTACTAATTAAACACTTATATCAACAGTAACTAACTGCACAAGAAAATTAATTGTTGTCAGAAGACAGAACCAATTAATAATTTTCCGATGGACCACTAAATCATCTTCCAAGATTGCGCTACATAAATAGCCCTTATCACTGCTTATGAAAGATTTCACTTCAAAAGAAAAAAGCTTGCAAATTTAAGTCAAAACTTTTCAATGAGGGATTTTTTGAAATTTATCGAATTGCCTCCCTTTTTAGTCAATTAATTAAGTAAATTATAAGAGCATACCTTAGGAATATGTGCTACAACATCATAATAAACAGATGTTCCAACAATTGAATCCTGTAAAAAACAATAGTTTAAATTGATTCAAAAATAATTTAATGTTTCTCATATTTTGAAATTTTTATGCTTTCAAATAGAGTAAAGTAGTACCTCTGCTATTCGAGATTTTGAAAATTTAAACCAAGTAAATCTGGAAACGAAGAGACAAGTATTTGATATCAATGAAGCTATCTCTTTCTAATTTAATCATCGAATATATTTTCTGGACACTTCCACATTTCTTATCTTTTTTATGTAAATATGATTTGATGATTGTTGTTTTTCTCATTATCCGGATTTTCAGACAATGTTCTTGATTTTAAAACACAATATTTTACGAAGCATCTAAAAATTAAACTCGAACTACCAATTCCAATCCTGGATTACCTATTCCTAATTCCGGTCGAATAAAAGTATAGTATATGTATATGCTTGTATTATATTGATATTACTAAAAGAATATACTATATTAATCTTTACTAACACATCTGTAATTAGCATTTCCTTTAATTTCAAGATCATGATTTATCTGCAACATTTAGGATGATCTATTTCGAGCTATTTGTAGCTTTTAGGATGATCTGTTTCGAGCTAATTAAAAGTGAAATTTGATTTTAAAAGAATATCTCTTAATTTCATCGTCACACTAAATTCCCGTTCTTCCATCTCTGTCCACTGATCACGCTTCACTCAAGAGGATAGGAGTAAGTGATAGGCAAATGGACAAAAGAATAATTTTTTAAAACGGTAGTTTGGATTGATTCGAGATTAATCATTTGATCATTGGTCATTTTGCGTCTCTTTTCTTTTTTTTTTTAAATCGAAAAATTCTTGAAAAAGTACATACCGATCCAACCAATTTTTTCATTAAGCGTTTAGTTAGACCTGTTTTATTGTATACATGCATACATATTCGCTTCCGTAAAACAATATCTATTTCACATGGATGTGAGAGACGTACCGTTACCTAAAAATTTTTGAATACAAAAATCGAAGGTTTTTTTTTAAAAAAAAAAGAAAAAAAATCAGAAAAATGGAAAAGATTTACCTATTCGAAAAATTTGTAAATTGCTTTTACTTATTATTTTAATTAATCATATTGATAAATCAAGTTGCTGTTTTGTCATTGATGCTTGATAATAATAGTTAAGGTAATATTAAAAAAAAAAACCTTAACAATTGCATAGATATGGTCAGAACCTTCAGTAGGCTTATTTAAGGCTGGATATTCATGGATTGAACTATCCCATGAACAGGTTGCTGATATCTGCAAATATATATAACAGATATTCCCAACAAACTACAGTATTTTGAAATTTTGCTAATTAGTATCATTATTTCTGCAATTTTTACAAAAATTCTGAAATAAATCTCTGAAACTTGTTCTAGAATTACTACGGAAACTGTAATAACGTCTTTAAAACTTACTTCATTTACATCGTGCTCTAAAATAGGTAGCATAATAATTTGACCACAATTTTCTTTGGGTAAAAATGATTGCAAACCAGCTATTCGAACACTGGCATCATCGGAAGGTATCTCTTCGGTAATATCATCTGCTGAAATTATAAAAAATATCGATAAAATGATATTTCAATGATGTTATTAGTGGAATTAGAAATTCCTATTTCATAAAAAATGGCAAGTTCTAAGAACATTATTGATAAAATACAAATTATCCATTATTAACTTGTAATATGAATGAGTTATAAATAGCAAAACTAACAATTCAAATTAAGAAATAATACAGGTACATGTTTTTCGATACCAGGTGGAGGTAACCTAAAAACGAAATTTCATTATTAATAATTTAATGGAAAATGATAATAATTATCTGGTATTTTATCATATTGAAAATTTTTTAAATCCTAATTATCAACGTAATTTGGAAAATTTTAGAAAAGATCAGTAGCTGTGAAAAAAATCATTCAACTAATCAAAAGATATGATCATTTTAGTGATTTCAAATTTCTAGTTTTTTTTTGGTTGGGGTTTTTCCTGACAGATTTTTTCGAAATTAAGAAATTAAATTTTCAAAAAATCTTTTATAATCATTCAAATGTGTTAATTTGATTTTTTATTTTTATTCTGCTGACGTTTTGCAAATAATTTTGATATTACCATTCAGCTGGTGAACCAGGTATACCACTATTAGCAGCTGGTACACTGATAGCATTTCGCTCTTCGGTTAACACAACCCATTGATTTATTAATGATTGTTCACGCTCTTTTTCAGCTTCAGTTTTTTTATCACCTTTAGCTGATAACTGAAATTTAAACGAATTTTTTAGAATTTGATATCAATAAGCTGATTAATTCAAATAATTAAATTGTTAATTTTACTATTTGATTCAAATTAATCAAATAATAATCAGCAAATAATTAAAATTTCTGCAAAATTATTTAAATATGAAAGTAAGCATGAGTAACTTACTGCATTAATATGGCTCACTAGATAGTTTTGCCTATTGGCCAAAGCTATGGTCCATTGCTCATGGATTCTTTCCAAATCTTGCTCCTGATAACTATCCAAAGGTTTTTGCACTTTTGAATTTCTAAAAACAGATCTACATTCTAAAAATAGATATTTGAAGTTTTACTTGAAAAAAAAAAAGAAATTATTTCAGCGATGATTATACCATTGATCCAGAATATATGATAAAGATGAAATGAAACAATTAAGCGATATTCCTACATTTCATTTCATTTAAATTTTTGAAATAAATTTTTCAAATAACATTTAAAATAACGAGCATGAGAATTTTGGAGAAAAAAAAAACCACATTTACCTGGAACAAATACATCCAATAGAAACGGAAGTAATCTGTGCAAATGCTAACGGTAAATTGCCATGATCTTGTATTGGTAATACCTTTACGTGAATTCGTCGCTGTTGACCCTGAATATCCTTTCACGTGAATCCTTTACGTGAATTGATCTTGTTATTCATAAATATTCCGTGAAAATTATATTTGAATTCAAGAAATTGATGAAAAATAATTAGCATTATTTTATGCACTTGTCATTTGTATAATTTACGATGAATTTACAGTCTTTTCAATGATGCTTATTTAAATTAAAAGAAAAAAAACTTATTATGTTCTGAATGAATAATATTTTTCTATTCTTCTTAATTCATAATTATCGAAAATATTAAAAACCCATCCCTTTTTTATTGGCATTTTCCTTTAACATTATATTAATTACTTAGTACTAAATTAATTATTCCTTTCCTAACTTATTTACTTCATTATCAATTGTTAATTTACATTTACCTGCTTCAACTGATATATACCACCAGTAAATATTTCATTAGAAGGACGTACTTCTACCGAAACATATTGACCGTTATCATTCATTTCTTTAATATTCACATGAAGTTCAATACGTCGTGTTACTTCAGACCATCGTTCCTGAAAAGAAATAATCGAGACTATTTTTTGAAATTTTTAATTGCAGCAGTTTTTCCGCATTGCAGCGCAAGAATTTTGCAGTTTTTATGCTGCAATATGCAATAATTTTTCCTTCATGCTTAATATTTTTATTTAGAATGATCTCTGAATTCGGATATGATTAATACTAAACATTGCCAGTACCAATATAACATACATTTATCATCCAAGTAATTTTATTTTATCATTCGATTTACCATGAAATATAATATTTGTACTCTTTCATTCTTCTTATCAATTTACCTGCAAACTTTTATAATTTTTTTCAACATCGATGACACTATTTGCAACCGCAGATGGTATAAAATCATTGTCAAAGCCACTACTTCGATGACCCCATACTTCGATCGATAGAGCATCCTCTTGAATATATTCCAGAAATTCTTCCGTTACGACTACATAAAAATCCTAAAACTAATCATATTTTTTTTTTTGAGATAAGAATTTTCAAGCGATTTTTCGTTCTTTCAAGAATTGGACTAAGATTATCTAGTCATTTACAAAAAGCGCAAATTACATTCAATTTTCAAAAATAAACAACTTACGATGTTTCTCATTAAGCAGCTAATTAATTAATAAATTATTCAGTTTAACCAATTTGTTTGTAAAAGAATAATACTATGACCTTCTCATGATCAAATTGGAAGTTCGAATTCCAAGGAATATCTGCACGATCCGATCGAATTGTATTTGGATCAAATATTGGAGCAACAACCAAAATTTCGCTAGTGTTAAAGAAGGAATATTGACAAAATACGAAATGTGACAATGATGATGGTAAATTTGATGCTTTCTTAATGCGAATCTGAAATTTATTTATAATCTATTTTTATAAATGAATAATTCTTACGATGCTTCTCGTTAAGCAGGCTAATTAATCAAGTTAATAAATAATTTAGTTCAATTTTTAATTGTTGAATCAAATTTGTAAAATATACATACTCTGCATTTTATTGTTTTTCCCAAGAAAGTAGCACCAATAGATTGTGGATCTATGGTACGATTTGAATCCAATGTATCCAAACTACTCACAATACCAGAATCATCCATTTCAGATAATCGATAAACTTCGACATGAAGACGTCCACTAACTTCACCCTGCAAATCAATAGATTTGTTAAAATGATCAATCTTTAGGCTTGATTAGACAATTTCACCTTTAATTATATGAATTAATTTTAGTTTACCTGTTGACTGATAATTGGAACTTGATAATCAAGCCTCATATTATGAAGCAATACTTCCAGAAACACATTAGCAACACCAATTAAACTATGATGCTCCTGTAATCTAATTTATTTACATCAGAAGTAAATATTTTTAAAACAGATGGTATATCTTTGAACAAAAATGAAAAATATAAATTAAAGTTTTAATGACGAAATTTGCAATTGCAAAAAGCAACATTTCTGCTAATAACTGGACATTACTTTTTTTTTTTTTAAATTATAATTTGAATTAACAAAAATGACAGAAAAAAACTTGACACCTGACTATCAAAGACATTTTGAACAATTGGATTATGGCACTCATTTATATTGAAATCTTCTTCCAATGCAAACTGGTCATTTTCCATTGATTGTTCGGATGTGGATGCATCATTCCTGCAACTTTTGAACAGATGCAATAAAATAAAAATCAAATTCAATTCGAATTAATTATATCTATTTGATTCTAATTTCAATTACTTGATATTATTCTCAGCATATTATTCTCTGCCACTTTAATACAATACTCAAATTATTTTTGCAAACTTTATTATCACGACAAATTCAAGAACAAACGACATGCTAACAATAATCAATACATACATCTATGATTTCATAGTAATTTCTGGAAAATTGCTAAATTATTGGATATAAAGATATCTGTATTTGATAAACAATATATTATAAATAAAATCTTGACCTTTTAACTTATGTAAATTGATTTGAAAGAAGAATGGAATTTCCTAATTCAAAAAAAAGAGGTATGCCGAAAAAACAGCTGGAATATCGACACAATGCTACTGATTGTTACTGACAATATCCAATGCTACTGATAAACTCCAACTGCTTTTTCTTTCTTTTTTTGTTTCAAATATCATTATTATATTATATTATTATTGTTTTTCGGAAAGTATTGATTTTTCAAACATCCAGTATTCTGGAGATTATTACTGAAAGAATTAATACCTTTCGAATCCTGTTATTTTTTCATTATACATTTCATGCATATCAATCAATTTGTTCTCTAATTGACCAGTTGACCATAGCTGATAACCATCAATACCGGCTCGCTTTACCACAATAAACGGTTCACAAATAAATCGTCCTTCCTATAATTATCATCTATTTATAAGGATATCATTCGGAATCAATTATTAATGATTTTATTCGGAATTATTTATTAATGATTCCATCCATTTCATTTCTACATTACTATTTTTCATGTATTTTTATAAAAGAAACCAAAATGGCAATATCAAAAATACTACTTTTATTTTTGATGGTCTTAAGTTTGCTGCTGGAATTTGTAAGGTAACATCATAGGTGACAGGACATCGTGATGAGGATAGTTCAGAAGCAATCATATTAGCTTCACGAGCTAAAGCATTAGCCCGTACGATATCACTTTTTAAACGTATCAAATTTTCTTTAAACATTTCCTCTCTGAAAAAAGAAAAGACGAAATAAATTATTTCATAAATAAAAAAGCAAATAAATCGAATAATTTGTTTCAATTATCAGGAAAATAATTAAAATTGTGTTTCGGAAAAAAAAAGAAAAAGACATCGAATAATATTAAAATTAACCTATGCTGAGCCCAGTTGAAGAATTTCGATCGCATGCAAGCTCTTGGATTAGCTGGAAAACCAATGGGTGGAAATTGACATCCAGGTGTGCCTATTGATGTCAAGTATCCGAAGCTTGGTGTCGGAGTTGAAGGCGTAAAACTAGAATATTTGGGCGACCATATACTTACAGTAATTTTAATTAAAATGAGATAAATAAATAGTTGAAATTTTAAATAGATAAAATTTGGAATAATTCTGAAAGGTTGATAAAAAATGATGGAAATATGATAATACCTTTGAGTAAGTCCCTGTATATATTTCTCGAATGCTTCATATTGCTCTTCCAATGCAGCTTGCTTTTCTTCCTGAAATATTTAATTTCTTTATGCTTTTTATTAAATTTTATATTTTCAAATTAAATGAAAAATTAAATTTTTTTTTCAAATTAAATCATTAATTTACATTCATTCTATATAATGAATTTTCCAAATGTTTCACTATTTAACGTAGCAGCAATTCTGATGTAATGCATTTTGCTGCAGATCAAAAGCATCTGATTACATTTAACTCATCAGAATCTTCAAAATATCAAGAAATCGGTATAAAAGAATTCAAAATTGCCGAGGATTTCTTCAGTCTTGAATCTTTCTTTCTTCCTTTAAATATCATAACAATTTAAGATGGAAAATACAAACTTCATGCTTCTTTGTAATTTGCTCCATATATTGATCTACAGCTGTTGTGATTGGATTTGCATTTACACCAGAATTTACCTTAACATATTTTCAATTATTCATATCATATTTTAACGAAGATATTTGAATTAGAGGATAAAATTATTCGCATCAGTTCATATTTATAAAATTACAAGTTAATTATCCTAAAATTTCATAAACTTTTTTTATATGAAACATTTTTTTTTTTTTACACCAAAAGAGATCAAAGTTATAATCCAAAATAGTGGCGCTATTCGAAATTCTTTAAATAATATCTTTATTTGCTTAAATACAGTATCAAAGTTCAGATAATTTTTAGGTAATTAGTATCAAAATTACGAAATAAAACCTCTTGCCAAGCATCATAATAATCGAACAACATTGCATTTGATTCTTCCATAATGGAAGCATTCATATCAACAGCTTCCTTTGGACAATTTACTCGGAAAAAATGATTATTGCCTATTAGAAGACGATAACCATTACGTAGAAGTGTACGTTCCGTTATTAAACGTCCATTCACGCAAATCCTGAAAAATAAATAAAATTACCAATTCAAATTAAAACAAACTACTAAGACTATGTGCTTCTGACTTGCATCGTTATTGACAATATTGAAATCTTGTTACATGTTCAATTAATATTATTAATTACCATATCTAATCTTTACGATACGAATTTAATTTTTTATCAATAATAAATAATCATTCCATCCTTTCCATATCAATAAATAATCGTTCTGGGATAGATAAAATGATTATTATGTGATTTTTAAGAATTATATTTGCCGATTTAAAAATTAACTTTGGCAAGAGATTTCACTTTATCAATTGCGAAACTAGGAATTGAAATTTGTGAAGGCAATAAACCTGGCTTTATCATTCATTTGTTCGATGAAAAGACGTTGCTGACAATCTTCTTCCACAATTTTCAGCAATGCATGACGATGTTGCACTCCAAGTCCTTGAAGAATAAAATCAACTTTTTCATCTGATTCAGTTGTACCTTGTTGATGTTCTGCACTACCAATCACGGCCTGATGCTATAATTATAAAATCTAATATTTCAATTAATTTCATTGCTACAAAAGATATCAGAGTTCATCAAATTATCTTATGATTCTTGTAATCGGAGAAATTCTCTAGCCTTATTACTTTCTCTCCTGCCACTTCAGATATTTCAGAATAGCGCAATTATCATTTAAATATTTGGTCTTATTTACATATCAAATGATCAGATTATTTTTTAGCATAAAGCCAATTATAATTTAGCTATTATTTCAAAAAATCAAAGAACTTCTTCAATCATATTATTTTATCTTCCACAACTTCAAATACTTTAAGATAGAGTAACTCTTGTTCATATATTCGATCTCATCTACCAATCAAATGCAGAAATCAGATTACTCTTAACATGAAGCAGAGCATAATTCAGTTATTATTTCAAAAAAACTTCTGGGAAAAGAAAAATGAATTACATTTATATAATAGACAAGAAGTTCATTTAGCGATGGATCGGCATTCAAATTAACCAGATAGAATCGATCTTTTTCAACTTTTATACCAGAGCCTGCTACCGAAATACCGATTTCAGCTAAATCTTTTTGCCTTTCCTGAAAGTTATCTTCAAGAAATTTATAGATGAAAATTTCAAATTTTCATCTTTCTAATTGTTGTTTTCTGAACAAAATTTATTTCTGGGTTTTGAGAAGCCACTAATCATTAGAAAACCTTTTGATAATAATGACATAACTATACATTAAACTAATTTCCATAATTCCTTTTTACCTAAAAAAGTTTACAATTAGTCTTGAAAAATAGTAATTACTCGATAAACGGCTTCCGTATCTTTCAACCGTTCATCCCATGATTTATTCATAAGCTCCACCAAACGTTCCGATTCTGCTAATCGTTCCCGTAATTCTTCTGTTTCCTAATAATCATATTTATTTAGCATTCATTAATGCGATAGATTCATTTGCATAAATCAATTCAAATATGAACTTAGGCAATAATGATTATAGAGTAAATTCAACTTAATAGAAGAGGAGAAGAAAACACTTAAACTTTATTTCAATTTTAAATTTAGGCATTAATTACCATAAGGGAAATTCAACTTAACAAACCGTAACCACCCAAACTTCGAATTTATTTCAACTTTTAATTTAGACAAAAACGACCACAGGACAAATTCAGTTTAATGATAATCATTTAAATTTTAGGCCACTTAAAAATTCATAGATTTGTGGTCTTACATTCTGTTCCTTGACAGTTTGTGATATTTGCGCTCGCAGCGTTTCCACTTCTTCACGCAATTCACGTATAATTTTAGCATTAGGATCTTCATTTATTACAGCATGATTTACGATTTTCGTAGCTCTATCAGCATACCTTGAACAATATGAAAAAACTATTTCAATATAAATTTTTTGAAAAAATCATTCCATAAAGAATAGATAATCTTACATTTTCGATTTTAGAGATTTTACATATGAAATATTTTTTGTTAACTTCATTTTTTATTGTTTTCCCATGAAATTTCTAGCTTTTTTTTATCGAAATTATAATTTGCTAACCTTAATGTTGATAAAGTTTCTTCATAATTATCAGCTGCAGGTGATATTGTCGCAATCATAACCGTTCGACTATTGCCACCTAAGCTATCTTTTAGCAACCTAAAAACGAATTGCAATAATCAATCAAGAAAAGTTTTCTTTTGAAATAGCAGTAATGATTAAAACAACAGTTACTTTTATTTACTCAACTTTTACATTTCGATTTTTTAATTCTTTATTTTTTGTGATAATAATAGCTCCCTTAATAAGCATCTTTCCTCTCCATCCATCCATAGGTGTACAACATATCCATCGTTATAGAAATTGTCGGCGAAAGCCGAAAAGATATAATTAGTTGTTTATAAGAATATGAAAGGGTCAGATAATAGATAGATAGTTTTAAAGGTAGAAAAAACATCAAAGGATTTAAAAGGAGAGGATTTCGGTGGTGAGAATTCAATTTAATTTCAAGAATGGTTCGATCGTAATTTGACAATCCAACAACACGAGCGATAGTTTGAGGGATCGACAGTTGCATAGAAGCAACTTCAATGATGGATTGAGATAAGAACAGTTACAAAAGAAAAGTACGACAACGTAGTGAGCATTCAAGCGATTATTAATATCTTTTCTTATTTGTCGTGTATTGTTCATTTAGTTTCTTTTATTGTTATAAAAAATATACGATATTGCTTACAATATCGTATGAAACTAAAAAGAGTTATTGTCACGTAGCGGATTCAATCAATATGACAAATAAAGAGGCAAATCTTTTGTCGGGTAGAAATGGAAAGAAAAGAAGTAACTTGAAAATATACTAGCATGCAAAAAATAGGAAATAATTATAACGTGACTTCAGGTGTGAGTCGAACAATGATCAAAAGAATCCTTCAGAACTCACCATGTTAAGACAGAATCTCGATATGGGATAAACTTCGATTTTGACATTCCGTTAACATGTGATCGCTCTGCCAATGCGGAAATTACCATTCCAAGTGTTGTTAATGATCTTCAATTTAATTCATTTCCTATTTCAACATTGCATTCACTGTACGAATAAAATTGTTTAGATCTTGAATCATTATAAAGTGCATCCCTGCTATCATATTTTACGTTTGCTAACACATTTTTAAATATTTTCGTCATTTTGACCAGCATTTTAGTGCCAGTATTATAAAAAATCTAAAACACTTCTTAGGGATATATTTATCAAATCAGAAAGTGTTTTGATAAATAAGATATGAAACTTATTTTGAAATTCAACAAAAAAGAAAAAAATTCATAAATACTTATTGATATTTCCTCCTTCTTCTAGTCTTTTTCCTACCGCACCAGTTTTTTGGACTCGTTCACTTCCGGCTAGATCAACTAATGATATTTTGCTCATTTTTTCGCCAGTGAACTGAAAATCAAAAATTTATGTTTTTCGGAAATTCAAAATTCCGTTGTTAAAAGGGTAATCTAGTCAACAGAGGAAAAAAGAAACAGGTATAGAAGTTTAGTACGTACTCCATTTTCCGTATCCGTAAGAGTCTGCGTGAGACGAATATTGAATACGGCATGTGAACGACTACTTTCCGTATTCATATTTGTTGCAGCAACCGTTCGTGATTTATTTCCTTCTTCCATCAAAGATGCTATTTGCTAAAAATTGAAATTAAACTATTAAGGAGGAATAATATTACTACCTCTAATCAGAAGAAATACGACAGATTTTCTGCCGTTATTATGAATTATCCAAAATGATTAATTATTCTTTGATTAATTTGATATTTCGATTTTCTTTCGAAATCACTGAAATGATTTTCTTTTACTGGCAAGTAATTTTATCAAATTTCGCAAAATCCTTAATAAGTTAATTGGAGAATAAATAACGAACTTCAAACGATGAAACAGCCAGAACGGATAAGCCATCAACCATTGGACCAAGAACTTTATGCTCTCGAACCTTCAAATTCTTGTTTGTCCTAGAAATTTTTTTTAGTTTTTATCTTTTAACAATCGATAAATGACATGATAGCGTTTAAAGGTTCATTAATTTGTGGTAGCATTATGAGAAATTTTAAAAAGAAAGTTAATTTCAACGAGATAAAATATATTATTGCAAGTTTAAATGATAAGAAATTGAAAATTTAAATGATAATAAACGATTAATTAAATGACAGCATAAAACAGATAAATGTCAGTTATTATCAAATGATTTCATTCATAAAGAAGAACATAATCAATCCTTTTTTCCAGAATCAACAATTAGCATAAATGGTCAATAAATACATCGGACATCGAAAGTAAGGAAAGAAATGGAGTAGCTAATTAAAAATTAACTAAGAAAATAATTGGAATAGTATTCATGCTAGAAATCTGATAAGAACATCCTCAATGATATGATAAGGTTTAGAATATCATAGTAGTTCATGATAAATTCATATAATTTGAATATTAATAGTATAAATAATTACAAATAAATCATAGATATATTTCATTAATTTATATCACTTACTTTTTCGGATCCAGCAGATCGCGCACTTTTTCATTATAAATTTCCAAAAAGGAAACTTCTACTTTAAAAGTCAAACTATCGGAAGATAAATCGCTGATTTTTTGAAAAATGGAAGAACAAAGACGTGGGATAATGCCCGGATTTTCCGCTGTACCCATCATTGTATAACTCTTACCTGAACCTGTAAATAAAACATTTGATTAATTTATGAATTAATCATTTATATAAATTTAGAATTCAGCAATTTAATTTTAGATTCTTTATTAAGTAATTTTTGGATATTTTTATCACTGAAATAACGAAATTAAAAAGTACCGGTTTGTCCGTATGCAAATATGCAAGCATTATAACCAGCAAATGCATTGTTAAGTACATCAGAACCAACTCGTTCAAATACTTCACTTTGATCTAAAAATCAGTTAATTTAGAGAATTTCAGGTTATAAGAAACTTAAAATTCATGTAATTTTATACAATTTCAGTATGATGCAAATTTTGTTGCTGCGATTTATTAGCATACAAGCTTTTATCGTGATGAATCTTACGAACTTATAAGCCTTCATCATCAAACATAAAAATTATCCTAAATATCCTAATGCTTATCATAACTATTAGCCAGAAATATGCATTCGCCAATTTTTTGCTAGAATTACTAGACTACTGTAATTTGCATTTTCTAATCTTTGTCAATTTCATGTAAAGAATGATATTTCTAAAGAAAACGAGAAATTTACAAATACATACCGATAAAATCATTTGAATTAGGATCAAAAGAATTGAAACAATGATCATATGCAAAACTTTTAGGTTTTTTCCTGAAACAAATTTGTATCTTCCACAAAAATTAAATTTTGTTTTATAAAATCTATTTTAAGAATTCCTTATGCTCTTAAATATATAGGAAATATTTTCATTTGAATAACACAAGTAAATTATTGTTGATATTATTATTATCATTATCATTTCTTCAATAAATTAATTTAAATCTCAACTAAATATCGATTTGTTGGCTAATCTTAAAGTTACACTAAATTATGTTTGATACAACTTACTCATCAATAGGATGTCTAAGGACAGTTTGATCATCGATTGTTGTTACGACACATTTTGTATTCAAATCTCGTTCTTAAAAAAAATATCAAAAAATTATAAATAGGTAAAAAATTCATGGTTAAACGAAATTAATTTGAAAAAAGAAAAGAATAAAATGAATAAATTGAAAAGAAATGAAACTTTTATCATTATTCTTGTATAATTTTTCCCTCTTCCGTCTTTTTTCCTTTTTTTATTTTTTATCCTTTTCAAAGGGAAGTTATATTTCAAAGATGCATGAAAATTCATGATTAATGGGATGAAAATACAAAATGCTTATTTGTTAATGCTAGCAGGGAAAATGAAAAATTGGAAATGCTTTCAAGCGATCATCAATTTTGACTTTTTTTTATTTTTATGCTATCATTTGACGCTGTTTTTAGTGATTTGTTCGAAAATTTCGAGCTATTTATCTTCATAAAATATATATATATATATATATATCATATTTTAGTATTTTCATTTTTTAAGGTAAAAAAAAAGAATTATTTTGACATCGTCAACAATAATATTTTACTTTAAGTATTATTTTAAATACTAGAACGCAATACATATATATTTTATGAAAAACTTTTTTTGAGTCCAAAAAAACTCAAAAAATTTATATTTATTAAAATATTCATTTTGAAAATTAATAGCTTGAAATTTCTTCATCAAAAAACAAATATTTTTCGATTATTCTTCATAATGTTAGAAGCATTAAGGAAAAAAAACGAAAAATTATATTGAATATGAATAAATTAGATTTTGAATATGTTGACATCATTTCTTTTTTATATTTCATTCTTGACTAATCCTGATTGTGAAATTTAAAATCTAGATTAAATTTTTTTTTCTACAAAAAATTATTACAAACCTCGTTTATTGAAGGGACGAATTCGTATAGCAACTTTTACTTTTCCTTCTTCCTCCATTTAATTTCAGGTATTATTTCAGTAATAGTTTATGGAAATTAGCAGTAAATAGGAGCCATATTCATAAAATCAAAAAAAATTGATAAAAGATCGCCGAAAATAAGCAATATGTAGAATATATGATATGAAAAAACAATCAATAGCTTTTGAAAAATGGTATCAATTTGATTAACATTGTAAACATCCGTTTACAATCCAGTCCTTCTGTGAAATCAACAAATTTCTAAAATTTTGCAAAGAGTTTTTGCAAGAAGAAGTTGGAATCCATTCATGTATTGGCTCCGTGCGTCATTTAAATAAAATGAAGTATGACGTGATATAGCATTAAATCTATTCAACTTAATGTAAAATTTAAGCGATTATGAAATAATGGATTGTATGGTAAATGAGAGAGCAATTATTGAAAAAAAAAAGTTAAAAATAAGAAATAGAACTAATTCAAATCAAAATAATTCTCTGCAGCTATCTTTTTTCATTCAAGTAAAAAGAAATAATGCAATGAGATATATGAAAATAATAAGATAAATATGATAGATGTAGCTCGATGGAATAAAATTTGAGAAAATTTAAAATAAACATATTGATAAAAGCATATATGCCGCATAAGATGAATAATAATTATGTTAAGAATTGAAAACTTGAGAATGATGTAAGAGTAAAAAAAAAGTGCATCAACAAATGTTGATAAAAATATTATGAAAGTTGCTATTCGAGAATATTCTCGCATAATCTAATCAGTTAGTATCAGTAAAGTTATAAAAGGAAGAAATGATAGTTAAATCTTTCCTTTTTCTTATTGATCTCAGACTTAACTTATTTCAGAGAAATATTTGATTGAACAATCTGCTTTCTACAGGATAATATTTGCTTTTTGCAGAAAATTTCATTAAATTACTTGTTTTTCGAAAGGCGTTTCACCTGCACAATATTTCAGTAAACTTCTTGATTCTTACAAAACTTAAGAGAAGTTTCAATAAATTAAATTTAATAAATAATGATTTTTGTATTAAAACAGTACAGACTTTTAAAAATTGCATGAGATGAACAAGAATTGTAATAAATTAGAGAACTAAATTTTGGTAAGATACAAATAGAAATATTTCCGCAGAGAATTTTTGTTAGAACATTAATTATTATAATGCAATTTTTTTTGCATAAGATTCATCAAATCAATGGACTGAAAAGTTCATTTTTACAAACTAAGAAATGCTCGAAATAAATATCAGGAAATGGAATTAAATATCAGAAAATTAGAATATTGAAAGTATTTTCTCATAAATAATATCGAGAATGAGCATTTCAGGCAAAGTTTACGATATCAATCTAAAGTTCATTTTTTTTTTTAAAAACTTTACTAGTACTAATGCAATTAATAATCAGTGAACCGTTGGTTCATTAATTCTTTACAAATTGCAATTAAGATTACTTAATATTTACAATTAGTAAATTTATTCTTAACTATAAAAAGTTTTTGTGATTGTAAACTTTTTATAGTTAAGAAATAAAAAAGGTAGAAAAGTAAAGAATTGTTATAGAAGAAATTAATTATCAAATAAAAACTAGCCAACTAATTTATTATTAATAAATAATTTCTTCTGCAGCAATTTTGCATTGAAAATAATATAGCAAATTATATTTTTTTTTCTGTGAATCATTTTCCCATACTTTTTCTTGTTCCGATTCAAAATCAGAAAAAAAAAAATGAAATGGAAGAAAATGAAAGACAAAAATTTAATAAAAAAAAAATGAATAAAAAATAAGAAGGAATTTTCTCAAGAAGTGGGAAGCTATTTTCATTTTATTTTTCGCGAATGAGTTACAAAATTTTAATTCAGGTAAGTTCTTTTTCTTTCAAGTAAATATTGCGTAACTGAAATTTTTAATTTGCTAAAACAATTAATTTTTTGAAAAAAAGTCTTAAAAGAAGACTATAAAGGATAAAAGTTGACTAAAAAAGAAAAAAATAAAAAATTTGAGACAGAAAATAAAAATTACTCTTTGAAATAATTAAAACTAAATGAAACTGTTTGAAATAAATCTCTAGCGAAAATGTTGGAACAGATGTGCATATAAAAATAAAAAAAATTTCCAAAAGAATGTAAACATTGGAATAAAATGTAAAGGAAAAAAAAAATGACAAACACATTTTGCTAACAAGTTCAAGTTCATAAATAATGGACAATTTTTATTTTTTATCATTATCTATTTGTTCATTTATCTGTTGAACTGTTCATCAAAAAAAGAAAAAAAAAGAAAAATTTTTTTAATAATCAATAGATTATTTGAAATTATTTAAAGAATCAAAAAAAAAAAAATCGAAATATTAAAAAATCTTTCAAAATACTTCAAATAAATGCTATTAATAATATATAGATTTGTTCAACAATAATAACAAACGTTTTTTGCTTAAATTAATATCACATTAAGTATATTGCTAATATTCTTCGAAAATTAAAAATTCTATTAAAATAATTCACAAATTGTGTTAGCTTTTTGAAACTGAAAAATTTTATAGCAAAAAAAAACTCTTTTTAATAAGAATTATATCATTTGTTTGACAAATATTACAGAATTGGATGATAAAAAGAAGAAAAAGTTCCAAAAACAAGTTAAACAAAATAAAAAAACAAATATTAAAATGAAATCAATCAATTTATACAAAAAATATTGCGGAATTTTAGCATCAGATCTCAATTACTTTACTATAAATTTTTACATTAAAATTTAATAAATCTCATTCATAACATTTCACGATAAATAAAAAAAATATTCTAAATTGAAGTTTTGAGCTGAAAAATATGAAATTACAGATTAATTAGAAGTAAATTTAGAGCAAGTATCATATTGCAGTTAAATTTAGTCCAAATTTCTCTTCAATATTTCATGTCATTTAATATGAAATTAAATCTTCGCGAGAATAGTAGGAGAAAGGAAGAGAATAAATTGTTGCAATTCCAATTCTAAACTTTATTTTGACACAATTTATTCAACGGTTAGGAAAAAATGTATTGAAATAATAAAATGGAATTATCTAGAAATCCGAAAAATTTTTTCACAAATTATTTAGAAATTCAAGAATTTAATCCTCAATTTTCTAATTCTTGATGATATGCAGAAAATAATATGCAAATTGATATTGATCCTAAACTGTAAATTATCTGTGATTCTTGGATATTTTAATAACCTACGTGTATTTATAAATTGTGATTCTTCATAAATAATTTAAAAAACAATTTCATTTAATTCATCCATTATCAGTGAAAATTATTTTTACTTTGAATTATCTGATCGAAACATTTAATCAATTAATTTTTTCACTATACTTATCTATGACTTCTGAATAATCATTACATGTTGTACATAATAAAATATATCAAATTAATTTTCTAAGAAAAACAGTAAGCTAACTTTAGAAATGTAAGATTGAAAGGAGAAATTTTGCTGAAATCTTATTCTGTTTCATGTCAGAAAAAATAAAGTTTTGGTGCGAAGCATCAAAATCAAATTACATTCCATCTGACAAGTTAATCATTCTCTTTCAAATTCATTCAAGATTTTGAAACTTCGAGAAGCAAGAAATGTAAGAATAAGAAAACTTGGAAGTTGAAAATCAAAAATTGGAAATGAAAGAAACAAAAATTGACGAGAAACTCGGAAAAGCACTTTCCTTTAAAAAAGAAAAAATGTAATATCATATCATAAAATGTAATATTACTTTGTTTCAGTTTGGCTAAAATAAATTTTAAGATAAATTATTGTTTCATTATTTTTTTTTCGTAAATCTTCTCAAAATTTTGCTAAAAGAGAAAATTATCCAATAAAATTAACTCAAAAATTTTGTGATTTTTTTTCATTGATTATTGATTAAATAAAAATTTCTATTTTGATAATTTTCTTCTCTTTTTGAATTTTGTTTAATACAATTTATTGATTATGGCAAATACTTAAATATTAAAAATAATTAAATGTTCATAGGAGAAATGGAAACTTTAAACATTTCCTTATTTTACTCAAATCTACAAAATTATTCTATCAACTAATTTTATTTTTGTATAACTTTTGATATGATAGGTAAACATTTAATAAAATTTAAATATCAAATGAATTGAAAATTAGTAAGAGTGATTCAATCAATAATTTGAGACCAAAAGAGTGATTAAATTAATAACCTGAGAAATGATAAGATTAATTTGTCTTTAAGCATTTTTTTTTTGCTGGAATTATAAAAGAATTGGAAATCTTTGTTTAAATTTTTAGTTGTAGACCAAATCTGATGTCGAAATGAAAATATTACTGATAAGATATTCCTGGATCAACTAGGATTATAAAAAATTAGCCATTTTTCATAAAATGAGAAATCTGAAAAATAGATTATGAAATTGAATTACATGCAAATGTTTCGATTAAAATACAAATTCCCTTAATTATGAATTTATTCACAAATTGTATTAATACAGCAATGAAATGTGCATTAATATATTTCCCTGTCTATGAAAATTCTCGTCACAAACTTCGTCGCTTGCTGATAAAAATGGCGAAAGTGAAAGTGGTACTGATAATTGATAATAGTTTCAAGTGAAAAAGGAAACTGATTGTAGTTATTGATTAAACAATTATGATTAGCTGATGATTATAAATGTTATAATTTAAGGAATAAAAATTGAGGAATTAAGAAATAACAACGATGATAGATTAACGATAAAACTTGAATGAAAAAAAAAGAAAAAAGTTGGTAATATGCGACACAAATTTAAGAATGCGCAAGGAAATCTTTATTACATTATAATTTTTGACAAAATTTTATTCTAAAAAAAATTGTCAAAATTCAACCTTGAATTTGACGAAAGATATTTTGACTAGAATAGTAACTGCAAGGTAAAAAAAACATATAAAAATAAAAAATAAAAGGAAAGAATGACAATTGTCATCGATTTTTAATGACAATCATTTAATTTATACGCTTAACCGGTTTTCTCACATTTTTTATTTTTAAATGATGAAGATATAAGTGAGGATATTAATTTAAATTCAATTGTAAATTGCAAAAAAAAAAAAATAAGTAGTAAATGATCGTTTCAAAAATATCATCAGCGGAGAAATCATTAAAGCGGAAATAATAATACGTGTTGAAAGAGATGAAAGATAAAAATTTTCCACTTTCATTCGAAGATTTTGTAACTTCAGAATTTTAACTAATAAAATAAATAAACAAGTTAAGTAGATATACAGTATTGATAATTTAAATAATTGGGTGAAATCAGATGATAAATAAAAATTTGGGATCAAGATGGATAATTTTTGAACGAACACAGCGATTCTTATCAGTAATGACTTGAAATTATTTACATCATATTTATGGTATCTTTCTTAATCATATTTATGGTATCTTTCTTAATTAGTAGTTAATGATATTTTTTGTATAATTATCACTTTACCATGATTATCATATACGCTCATCATATATATCTTCTTATCATACAAATATCTTAGTGTTGCTTCAGTAAATCAAATTTTATCTACAATTCGTATGTCCTTAAAATGAAACTATTGAGAAAAAATAATATATTCAACAACAGGAATAATTGAATATATGAATAATTGGTTGATTTTTTATAATTATAAATGATCAATTAATTGATAGCAACAATTTTTTCCCAAATTATCTGCAAATCACTTTTTTTTTTTTCAAAAAATAACAATAATAATAGCAGTTGAAATGATTAAATTGGATGAATCAATGGAAGTGGAATGGATTAATTGATTGAATGAATTAAATTAAAATTATGTCACTGCGATTGAAATGAATAATTTATGGTGCTGCAAAAAAAAAAAAAGAAAAAAAAATAGATGAAAGCTCAATTTCAAGGGCTTTTTCCATTTCCATCCAAAATTCTCCTTTACTTGGACACATATATATATCGAATTAGCAGCTTGAAATGTCTTCTTCCCAAAGCCTATTTGCTTGGCCCAATATATTCATCCAATAATTAGCCTGCATGCAGACAGGCATGCATGCATGCTCGACTCAATATAGCCTAGAACAAACGACACCACAAGTAATTTTGAAATGTGTCGCATAATTCGAAATTTCATTTCTTCTACTATTTATTCATTGGATCTTTTTTTTCTGCTATTTAGAAAATGTTTAAACATGCTTACTTCGTCTTCTTTTATAGCTAGCAAACATGATGCTATTGAAAATTAACTAACATTTCTGGAAGAGAGAGACAGAGGGAGAGAGAGAGGGGGAGAGAAAGAAAAAGGAAAAAGGAAGAGGAAATTTGAGAATTCTTAAGCAACTAATATGATGCTATTAAATCTGTCGTTCAATTTAACTTACATCTTTAAATAGTAAATTTTAAGAGATAAAGTAATGGAGAGAGAGAAGAGAAAGAAAAAAAGAAAAAGTTTTGAATGCTACTAATAAATGCTAACTTTGTCGTTTCGACCTAAAATTGCAAAATAAATTTTAAGAAATGAGGCAAGAGATAGGAAAAGAGAGAGAGAGAGAGAGAGAGGGGGGAAAGAAAAGAAACGAGAGAAAAAAATGATGAATTTTTTAAAACTTTTTCGTCTATTTCAAAAAAATTATCAAACTATATGTGGACAACTACGGGTATGAAGAGAAAAAAAGCAATCTATCGATCAATATCTATCAATCAAACAATATAAATTCTAGCATGAACATTATCGTGATATTGAACCAAATATGATAATCTTATCGAGATATTGATTGGACAAAGTATTTTGATTATATTTATGTCTGATAAGGTTTCGACTTTTGTCATCATTTAATTCAAATAGGCATAATTAATATTTTAATAATTATTGTCAAAGTTTTCAAACTTTACCTCAAGCAAAAATTTCGCTGAATGACCTTTAATCTCATTCTAAATTTTGACCCCTTTAACCCCGTAATGTGCTATTACACATGCTGACACATGCGAAAATGTAGCAGCTGTTCATTTGATTTAATTATCAAATAATGGAATTGTAGAAGGTCTCACGGGAAGTGAATTATTTATGGTTGTTAAAATATTTGAAATTGAAATCCTGGTTTTGGCAAAATCTATCGTTATTTGCTAATAATTATAATATTTGTTTGGATCAAAATAAGTAATTTCTAAAATAAATTTACTTTTTTAAATTAGAGATCAATATTTAGTATTCAGTTCAAACAAAAGTAACTAAAATATAACTAAAATATGCCTGCTTCATTATCAATAAGATTCACCGAAACTGATAAGTAATATTCAACATTATCAATCTGATAACCATAGAGAATTTAAATGAATATAATCCAATTCTTATACTATAATTAATTTACATTTCATTTCTTTTGTTTTTCGAAAATGAAATCGATAACATACAATGGATTATATTGATTGAAATGAAATGTTTGAAAAATTACAGAAAAAAATTAAATTTATAATGCAATTTGTAATTTTTACAAACTTTTTAACAAATTTTTGATAAAATTCAGATTAGAAATTACAATATTGCAATTTTTTCATTGAAAGAGAAGAGAAATACTGAGACAAAAAGTTGTCAAGTTTGAATAAAAATTATTGCTTCCATCATTTTTGAGGAAAAGAAAAATGACAAAAAAAAAGAAGAAAGCAAATTTTCAGGGAAAAAAAGAGGAACAAAAATAAAGCAAAAAAGATGCAATTTGGACTAAGTTAAATTGTGTTATAGACTGATATCAAATGATTCGATAAAATTATCATCACATCATCATCTTCAGTGTGTATCAACTAACAATTTGCAATTTTTCGGGAATGAACATATTGAAAAAAGAAGAGAGGGAAAGTTGAAAAGACTAATTTTCATTATTTTATGATTCATTTCTATTCTTCTTTACCAGATAATTTCTCTTGATAAGGAAAATTAATAAAAGCTGGCTAAAATTAATGCTAATAATTAATGTTTTAAAAATAAGAGATGGTTAAATAAACAACTGAAGTGAAATTCATCTTCCATATTAAATTGCAAATTTTCTTTTTTTTTCCTAGAAATGTATGATACTTAAAATTTTAGCAACCAATACTTCATTTTTGGAATTTTTATTCAATAATTTCTTACTTAGGAAATCAGCTGATTTATGACGAATTTCGAAAAAGAGAAATAAAAACTTTTTTTGAAATCTTTCTTTCTTTATTTATTTGAAATAAATTCTTTCGAATGATTGAAAAAAAGTCTTGTACAATCATACATACATACATTTCTTCGTTGTCTTTTTTCGTTTTTCTATTTTTTTCTTGTTCAATATTCTACATATATTTTATCAATGAGGGAACTGTTCACAAGACTATCTTTTATAATCATAAACTATAAAAAAATTATTGACAAAAAGGCAAAAAACTTTTTTTGACTCTTTTCATGAAAATGAGAAAAGAAAAAAGCTGTTATAATAGTGAGGATTCTTTCAAGAAGAAAAAATATTACGTCTATCAGTGGTTATTTAAATATTTGCTTTATAAATTTTATTTGCGTAAGAGATTTGTTTTTTTTTCTTTTTTATACAACATTTAATACCGATCGTTATTATTTGTTGATGATTAATATTATTTTGGATAATAATGATAAGTGTTACTATATATCTTATTTATCTCTGATAAGGATTTCAGAAAATATCATACTGCAATTTCAGAATTGGAATATCATGGAGTGCTTCGATCGTTTATTTTAAGATAGAAATATTTAGAATGAAAGGCCGAAAAAAGTAATATCGAATTTTTAATTAATGACACTATTAACCAACAGTAACTTTGACATAGGTAAGCACCTGCAAAAAATTTGCAAGTAATTAAAAAAAGTAATTTTTCTAAACTTCCCAAATAAAGTTGTGATGGCGGAAAATTTTGCTAGTAAATATTTGAAAATCTTCGCTAACTTTATTACATGCAAGAAGAATAATAATTTTATGTTCAAAATAATATAGTTTACTATATATGATGAATATGATGAAAATTTGTAGAAACAAAAAAAGAAAAAAAAATAGGATTGAGATTATGGATAAGATTGATATATGAAATAATTTTAGTTTTCAATTTTAATTTTTAAAACTAAAATTTTAATCTAGTACTGGCTTGTAAGTTTTATAATAAAAAATTTCAAGGATTAATCTATATGTTTGATAGATTTTTTTGGATGTAAGAAGATAAATTATATTTGGGAAATTCTAAAGAAAAAGTAAAAAAAAAAGAAGGAAACTAAAAGATTTTCAGAAGTATTTTTGAAGGAAGAATTTTAATTCTTACCGGAAAAATCAATAAATCAAATATGAATACATTCCTGAAAATCAATGATATAAATTCCAGAACAAATTAATCATTTATTTCATTAATTATTAGTTGACTGCTTACTGACATCGATTTGTTTTTCATGAAAAGATTTGAAGTAATATTCCTAAAAGTGTATCAGTAAGACTTTTATAAATTAAACGAATAATGCTATTTGATTAGTGAAATGGTTGTAGCAAAAAAATTTTTTTTTTTGAAAATAGAAAAAAACAAAAAAATAAAACTTTTTTCAATTGAAGTAAACTTCAGTTGATTTTTTATCATCTTTGGCTATTTATTATTTTCTTCATATCAACTTTTCAATACCACTTTCCTGGGTTAATTAAATAATTCTTTGTTCATTAAATGTATACTATTCACTAGAATACAATAAAAACTACTTGTTTTTATTTAAAATTACTCGATCTCTCTTTCGAGCCGTTTGATTGCCTTCTGATATTTGCTGATTGTTTAAATTTTTGCAAAAGACCAATATGAAACAAGAAATCAATCCAAAAGTAATGAAGAAAAAAATTGAAGTAAGTGGAAAAGAATAATGTGAAATAAACTTATTAACTCGATATTTTCTCCAATTTGATTTCAAAACATTTGCGCATAACTTGGCAAGAAATCGATGAAGTCATTCAATAAGTTTTATAGATCATTCATAAGTCATATAGGTCACTTATTGATTCATATAGGTCACTTATTGATTCACGTTGATCACCATATTTTAATCATATAAGTCGTTCACAGAGTTATATACTCATTCACTAAGTCAAAAAAGTCATTCACCAAGTCATACAGATCACAAACAAGTCATTCACTAAATCATATAAATCATTCATCAAGTTATATAAGTTACTCACTAAATTGCACAAGTTATTTAATAAGTCAAATAGATCATTCAACAAGTTATACATGTCATTCATTAAGTAAAATGGATCATTTATTAAGTCATACAAGTTGGTCACTAAATCATATAAGTCATTTACCAAGTCATATAGGTCACTCACTAAATCACAAAAGTTATTCATTAAGTCAGGTAGATCATTGACTAAATCCTATATGTCATTCACTAAGTCACTAAAGCATTAGACATATAATGATAAGAGCAACATCGTACGGAAGAATATCTCGTCAAAAAAATGAGTCAGCTAGGAAAATTAATCAGCAACAAAAAGGCCTAGCATTTGTGGCCTAAATGACATAAGATGGGGAACATTTACTATTAGGCTCCTTCGAAAGTGGTATTTTCAGAATGGATTGACAACGATCGAAGATATTTTTTGGGCCTATTGGCATGACATGAAACGATAATTTAATTTACATTCTTTATCTTCCACTTTTGAAAATTCTGCTCAGTTTCTTTCCAACTCAGCTAGAATTATTTCCATTTTACTTTCATTCGTACTATGAGCTTTTTCTTCTTCAAATTTATCCTAGCAGGCCCAATTTTTTCTCCGGAATTTTTAGAAATTTTTTCGTTTTCAAATCTTTGACTAGTAACAAGTTTTATCTATATTTTTCAAAGTTTTGATAATGAAACAAGAATAGCTTCTATTAGTGAGAAATTTTTTTGCAAAAATTAACGAGATTCCGAGTTTTCTAGAATTTCATTCATTCATTCATTTGTTATTCATTTAACTGTTTGTTTTTCATTCATTCATTTGATAAAAAAAATGAAAAAGTCAATAAATGAAATAAATGAATGGAAAGACATTAAAAAGAAAAATTTAATCATTTTTTCATTCATACTTGTATTATTTTACGCTGCAAAATATCTCCTTGCAATTGAAAAAAAAATAGATAAATAAATAAAATAAGACAAGATTAATTTCATAGAATTCTATCAAATTATTTTCATAAGTTATTAGTTTCATAAATCCTAATCAAATTAATTTTGTAATTCATTATCTACAAATTTATTGCAATTACATATATCCTTTCCGATCTCCGATCTTCTTTCCTATCTCAAATGTTATTCAATTGAAAATTTATCACCTAACAGTTGCTACTGGCTGTTATCGGTAAATTGCTCTCTCAATGTTATATTCGAATTCATTTTCAAATGAAGGAAGAAAAAAAGGCAAAAAAGAACGAAAAAAAGAAGCACTAAACTACAAAGTTACATTTTTAACATTCCTAACGAATTTTGTTCTGAACAATATTTAATCGATAATATTTTCACAAAAAAAAAGAAGCACAGTAAAATTATAAAGAAATATATGATAAATTTATAAAGTGAACTCTCCATTTTGCAAGAAATAATCTTTATTCTATGCACATAAAATTGATAAACTGAACTCCATATTTAAAAAAAAAAAAAAAAAAAAACTCTTTTTTTTTCATTATTTCCAATTATTTTGCACTCTTAAAATATTCATATTATTTATTAGAATTATCTATATTCAAGATTATTTATTACTTTAATCTTTGCAACTATGATCATATATTTACATCTATATGCTTCGTTTGAACATTTTTTGAGCTCATTTCTTGAGTGAACTTTAGTAAATCCTTGCTTTTAAAAATGATTTATTAAAAAATTTAAAGGAAGAAAAACGAAAATCAAAAAAGGGGTAGAAGATCGTTAGTCATTCTGAAAATTCATCTATCAATTATGGTGAAGTACTGTGCCATGAATTAAAAAAATTAAAAAATTAAAATGAAGGAAAGTTATAAAACTCCCATTTTTCAGCATACTTTCAATAAAACCACAATGGATCATTGATTAAATAGTTAACTAAATGAACATTCAATTATTCATCCTTGATCAAAATGATGCAAAAAAATTCTATGATTAATCGATCTATCCGAAATTATTATTGAGAAGAACATAATAAGCATCTGAAATTAATTCATTTATCATATTAATGATTTAAAGGCTAAAAACTGAAAAAATAAATAGACAAATAATACTTAAAAAAAAAAGACGAAAAATAAACAGCAGAAACGAGCATTATAGACTTTGAACTTTCATGAAAAGTTATAAATAAGAAAAATTTACAATATTTTGGCAACTTTATCAAACTTTTTAGTTTGATAACCATTTGCTGGATGATTTCTGATTTCTCAATCTTTTTTTTTCAAATTGAGCTGCACGTAAACTTTGTTAGTAAGCAAAAATTTCATGTTTTTTTTTTTTTTTTTTTTTTAAAAAGGCAAAATGTAATTTTGTCAAGTAGGCTGAGATCGAAAAGATCAAAAGTAAAACAGCCTAAAGGCAGAAAAAAAGTTAGCACAAAGTCAATTTTCTCTCACAAAATATCAAAATTTCTATCCAATGCATCAAATCCACTTTTTTTTATTAAGTTCTTTCCATTTTTTCTTCTTTGTGCCTCCTACTTATGTTCACTACATTTTCCACCCTTAAATACTAATAATTACATTTGTCATGTGGCAAAAATTGCAAAAAAAAAAAAAAGAAAAAAATTTGCATTCTCAATTTTCAAGTACAACTTGCTCGTTCTTTCTTTATGAAATACTACCCACAAAATTTTAAATTTTATTTTAAAGGTTGGGCTAATATAATTTTAAGTAATTCTATATACTCTTCCATCAATAAGAACTTCTCGCTTAAATTTTTTGAAAAATCCAATCAGATATTCATAGAAAATAAGGAAAAATTGATTGTAAAATTTAATAAAAATATTCCAAATAAAATCTAAACATGCAGCAGAACTTTATTCAAAATTTATTTTATGATAGCAAATGTATTATTCAATCAATCAATTATCAATAAATTAATTATCAATGAAATAAGTAGAAAGACGAAATTCTCGTAGAAGATTTAAAAAAAAAAAAAAAAAAAAGTGATTCATGTTTTGAATAATTTCGGCACAAAAAAATAAACTAAACATTGAGAGCATTGAAATCATTCGCCTGGAATTTTTCTGACTCGATTCTACATATATAAGTTTAGATAAGCAATAATTAATATAAAAAGCATTGAGTTTGTGGAAAGAAACGATTAAAAATAGCAAATAATTAATGAGTGACTTAATTCTATTTAAAAAATTAAGATATTTAATTAACTGAGTGAATTGAGTAATACCGAATTAATTAAATCAATAATCAGACCAAATAATTTTTGATAATAAAACTATCTTCGATTCTATAAGATAAGCTATTATTCCTTTCGAAGAAAAACAATAATTTCCTTAAAAACATCATCATTTTATATTCATCGAATACGAACTAATTAAATAAACATATTTTATGTTACAATAAAATTGGAAATTCGATCGTAAAAACTTGAGTCATAGTTTGCCAGAAGGGTATAAATTCTGGGATTGGAGTTTAAATTATTATCATTACTTCCAGTCAGCCCAAAATCTGATGAATAGTTCTTCCGTTTGTGGCACAATTTAATGAAAAAAATCGATAAGTCCTTTATCAACCATTTCATCTTCTCAGAAATAATGATAAATCTATTGCTCGGACGAATGAAAATGGCAAATACTTCAACACCAGTTGTTTATCGGCTTTTGCATTTTAAAGGGAAATTAAATTTGAAACAAATATGGTATTATTTTTCGATAATAGGAGATATTTATACGACTAATGATAAACTTTATAAAAACTTGCAAAGAAAATGCAAAAAATTTATTGTCAAAATTAAATATATAAAACGATTGAAACTGAGCTGTCTGAAATGATTTGAAAAATTTTTAAAAGAAAATAGTACAGCAGTTTCTTTTCGGTCTTGTTAAAGACTTTTTTTAAATAAATTTTATTCTATTTGCATCATTGTCATTGCCAAATGATATTTCTAAAATGTTTAACTTTTTTGAATTCAAAATTTCATGAATATTTAACTAATGAAAATGAATTCTTTTTCTGATAAATGTATAGTGAGAGAATACGAAGAAAAATGAAATTTACAAGTCCAATTTTGCTCAAATTCAATTTCATAATAATTCATATGATCGAAATTACAAATTAATAATGAATTTCACGAAACAAAAAAAGAAAGAATTAACAACGAATTTTCAAAAATATTCAATTAATAAAAATAAAATAAATAAATTACAAATTAATGACGAATTTCACGAAGCAAAAAAAAAAAATTAATAATGAATTTCAAAAATATTCAATTAATAAAAATTTATAATAAATTAAATTGCATATTTATTCAATATGATTGAAAATACAAAGGAATCAGTAGTGAATTTCAAAAATTTTCTCAACTGATGAAAATAAAGTATTCTTATCTGAAAAATCTATGCAGTGAGGAAATGTGTATGAAGAAAAATGGACGCAAAAAGAAAAATGTGATTGTAGCACAGATGATGGGAAAAGGAAATCGATGATAGCAATGATAACATTCTAAACGATCAATATTGATAAAAATAGAATTTCTATTATGATAGAGATAATGATAATAATAATAAAAAATATTATTGAAACGAATGAAAAAATTGTGAGAGAAAGAATGAAAGAATGATATCTCTAAAGTGCAGAATTAGATCATTTAATTGTTTATCTCATTTAGTTTTGTTATTTTTCTTTTCAAAAGCAAATATTTATTTTGCGATTCTTCGACAGGTGTTCTTCAACAATGAAATATTTCATTACAACTTTGCTATCCAAATTGTATCGATAATTATCAATGTTTCATAGTTTAAGTCACTGAACTGTGCTTAAATCGATTGTCTTCTTGCTTAATCTTTTTCGTGGGCAGTGAATTAAATGAAGAATTTTTTATAAATATATTTTAAATTCAAAAAATTATTTTGACCAAATAATTTTATTCATATATAAATAATTACTTGCATATACATATCGACCTATTTTGCCCTTAATTCTCCTTCATTAAAAAAAAAAAAAGGGTATTTTATCATTTTAGAATTATATTTTTAAACAAAAAAAAAAGTCATTTAAGGAAAAAAAACAAATAAAACAATCGAAAACTTCTTTTTGATGAATTATTTGTATTTGTAAAAAATCAAATTATTTGATTAATCAATATTGATTTAAAATGTATTCATCATCAGTATGTTTTGTATTTATTTTGCTATGAAAATTAAAATGTATGATTAATTCGAATAAATTTCATTTATGATAGAAGATCAAATTATATGACTAGCCAGTGCTAATTTTAAATTGTGTTCATGAAATATCATAGAAAGAAAGATTGTAATAATCATTATTATTTTACTATATTTTAATTTTATAACAAAGCACAGCTTTTATGATATTCCAGTTTATGTTTTAGTTTATCTCTAAGACTTTTAATTTGTTGTGTCTCGGTTACATTATGAAAATTGCAATATGACTTCAGTGCTTCACGGAATACTTCTAAGACACTTTCCTGAAGATATGAAAAGAATTTTTAGTAATTAATCTGTACGGTTAATAAAGTTAATAGTTCAAGCATTTCTTAATGAAACAAATCTTCAGTTTATCACAATCATTTTTTATTTTATTGCATTTCAATTTTCAAAAATCAAAATTTAATCATCAAATTTCATTCTTTTTTGAACTGATCACGTACTTATTTTCAAAATTTACAAAAATCATTTCAGGATAAGGATTATTTTCCTCTTTTAGCATGTGCCAACTTAAACGGAAAACTTTTACTCGATCCTTGCAAGAACATTCCGTGTAAGCGCATGCTCCAATACGTTCCGCTAACTTTTTACCTTCTTCGGTGGAAACGATAATTGTGCCTTCTGTCTGCAATCGATTTACAGTATCCGGATCATTCCGGAGATCCGTTTTTGTTGCTGTCAGGATGAAAGGTATATCTTTGGGACAAAAACCGTATCGAATCTCATCATACCACTGAATTACATAAGACATTCATTAAGCACTAATTGTCTATATCTGTTTTTTTGCTATATTTAACAAAAGTTTAGTTAGTTTTTTAATTCCTGAAATTTTCATTTTGTAAAAATTGTTGCAACAATTACCAGTAACAATATTGTATCTTGCATTTTACTTATATCCTATTCTGAATAAATTTTTTAAAATATAGAACAGTTTTCGAACATTTTTGAAAATATTCTTTGGATATTTGAAAATTATCAATAAAAACTGAGTGAATATTGCAAGAAAGTTATAGAATTTCACTAATTCTGCTAAAAAATATTGAACTTATTTATAATATAAAGTATTACAGCGAAAGTTGCAATATAAAAGTTTTTTTTAAATTTCGATATAAATAAAAACAAATAATGAACGAAGTATGAGATGAAGATTTCACTTGCAAAAAAACAAAAAAATTCAAAAAAATACGGAAATAATGGAAATAAATAGCAAATAAATGAGCTATCATATACGAGCTTTACATGACATAATTACAGAGACCTGTATGTGTGAGTGAAATTCATAAAAGAAAGTGAAACTAATTAGCATTAAGAATTGAGCAAGAATGATTAAATAGAACCCGATGATGAGCATTCCAGAATGATTTACGAGAATCAACCGAAAAACAAATCACTACAACATTTGCATCCAAATAAGTTAGTTGTCGTAAGCGATCAAAGTAACTCTGAAATTTGTTTCACATGTCCAGAATTCTGTAATGATAATATTATTGTCAGATATATAATTCGTATATAATAATACAATTTTAATTTTAGCAACGTGAAATCAGAAATGAACAATACGCAAAACATTTAAAAACAAGCATATTTTTTAAATAATAATTCGTCAATTTACAACAATTTTACAGTTGCATTCTCGAATCATTTGATAAAGAAAAATCATGTGCAGAATGATTATTTGAGAAAAATGCGATGTTTGAAAATCTATTCCATTGTTGTTTCTCAATTGAAAAACAAACCTTGCCAGGAGTGTCATAAATTTTGAAGAAAAATGGTTTCAATAGCTCATTAGTATAATCAAGACCTTCAAAATCCAGAATCTGGAAGAAAGGAAAATTATTCTCAAGTAAAATAATTGGATTGATGAGCATAGGAAGCAATGCTTTTGAATCATTCAACAGTTATTTTCATGGCAATCTTAAAAAATTTCATTTCTTTGTCAGCCTTGCACAATTTTTATTCCTTGCTCAACTCACTGAAGAAAACTATCTGACTTATTTTGATCACTTTCAAACTACGATCTTTGCCTATATTTGATGAATTTTGACTTGTCATTTAAAAAGCTGCTCTGTAACTTACAGTAGGCTCATATCTGTAAAATGCGTCCAAGTTTTCCATGTTTATAAGTGTTTTCAGCATCGTTGTTTTACCTACACCTGAATCGCCAACAACAACACATTTCACTTGCATATGCTATCGGAATTCGAAATTTTATTTTTGATTAAATGAATTTATGAAACAATAATTCGCACTTTTATTACATTAATTATAGATTCAATTGAGTTTCTTACTGACTCCAGATTTTCATATTGGCTTGTCAAGGAAAGTTTGGAATGGAACATATTCTACCGTAATATCTTCAAGTTTTCGTTTCATTCTTTTGATGAATTCAATTTGCTAATCTGATTGAAACAAAGAATATTTCAAATTATTTACTTCTGGACATCATGTTTTGTATGGTGAGATGGAGTATAGTTTAAGGGGAATTACACAGCTTTATCATGTTTTGTGTAAGGGATTGGTATGTGAGTAAGGATACAGTATGATCATATGTTACTAAGAAATATTTAAATTTTTTAATAATTAAATTTCACCGTTTTGTTTTCTTCAGCAAGTTTTTGTTGATGTGATCGCTCTTTGTCCAGATAATATTCAGAATGTGAATTCATTGGATAATTTAAATATACTGATCTATCGGCCATTTTCATAAAAAAAAAAAAAAAAGAAAAAAGGGATTTTTAATCAAATATGATTGAGTTAGTATCTTATAAACTACAACAGACCGCCACTTATATCGGAACTTGTTGATTAAATGAGAAAGATTTTTTCATTTTCGTTCAATTTATGACTAATTTTATTTCAAAAACGAACGAATTGGAATATTACAGAATAGTATTATGTAAAGATTTGTTGAAAATTACAGTAACTTTTATTTTTTTGATTGCATTGGTAAAGTATTTTTGCTGTTTATAATTTTATTCTTATTTCTTGACAAAGAATGTCATATTTTATACATACTTATAGAGAAAGCGCTTTATTTAAAATATGAACTAACGAGACCTTGACTTGAATCCTAAAGCAAATGAAATTGATCTGGAATGCAAAACTCCCATCTTAAAAATCACAATTCGGTGGCATAAAAAATTGTTAATTATTTTTTGTGATATACGATTTAGCCTAAAATAGATGCTAAATAAAATTATTAAAAAAGAACATTATTTATCTAGCTTGAAATGTCAATTCAACGTTCGCATTGCTCTTGAATTAAAATTGACGTACGTGGGTGGACGTGATGATTAGCTAATTTCAAAATTGACTTAAGTATACTGAAGGAAATGAAAATTAGAAAAAAGAACAAAAATTAAAAAAAAAATGAAAGAAAAGAAAAAGATCTATTGATGATTAATGACCATGATGAAATGGCGGGGTTTAATTCAATTAACTAAACTATTGTAATATATTACGATTACTGTTCGCTGAATTGCCTATCAATATTCCCAATGCTTCATTTCTTCATTCACGTCTTCTATCAATTTTCTATTTTCCTTATTAGTTCAATGGCCAGTTTGAATTTTAACATAGAATTGATTTAAATGTAACGAATTAGCTATTTGCCGAAATTATTAAATAACAATAAATAAGAGATTAAATTGATATAATTATTTAGTATTCTCATTCTTTTTACTTTTTCATCATTTCATTTTCTTTTTCCCGTAACACCAATTATTTGAATTTTTCGAATTAAAGTTTCGATATTGTATTGCCTCGTGCAAAACGCCGAACTGCCCGAGGTGAGGCTCGAACTCACGACCTTCAGATTATGAGACTGACGCGCTAACCAACTGCGCTACTCAGGCCAGTTGAGGGCAAGTGAACTCATGAACTTTTTTTGTAAATCAAATTTGAAAATATCGCAATTAACGAATTAAACTTTTCATACCGACATTGTTATTGCCAGATGCGAATATTCCTAACATTTAGCAATTTTTGATATAATTCAGTTTATTCAATTCCAATTTTTATTTCTTTATTTTCTCAATCTTTTTTTGTTTCCAGTTCTTTGTTTTCCATCGCACTTCGTTATGCATTATTAACTTGATAAATTTTTCTCTTTTTGACTGTGTATAGTGTTTTGTAATTATTCAAGCCTTTAATAATACTTTATTAATGGATGAAGTAAGAGAAGTATCATTAAAAGCCCGGTCGACTGCAATGGATGAAGTATAAAAGTCGTAATGGTATTTCGGTTCTTATTGAAAAAAGAAGAAAAAAGTCAACTTCGGCTACTTTTTAGCAACTGAATTTAGGGTTTTAAATGGTACTTCGTCTTTCATACTCATCCAAATCTTGAGTGCTTCTTTCTTGCTCGATAATTTTTGTTTCCTCCCAACGAACTGTTTTTGATTGTCTTGTGACTACAAATCTGTTACCTAAATCAAATTTCAATAACATATGAAAACAATTGTGCTCGTTTTTTCTTCTTTAATTAGCAATTTATTTTAAAGTCGAACTTTTTCATGCTGAATAGTTAATTTTATTTCCGTTTCTGATAATTTTATGGATTATTGCAGTTACAAGTTAGAGAGAATACTTCTTGAAACATCCCATACAAACGGCTTGCTTCAACCTGCCGGGAAAAGCGTCTGCAAAGCTGATGCCCGAGGTGAGGTTCGAACTCACGACCTTCAGATTATGAGACTGACGCGCTAACCTACTGCGCTACTCAGGCTGTTGCATGTGACGTCATTTGATCCATCTTTGATTACTTTTTAAAATTCGTTATAACTAACTAAATTTTTTTAATTACATAAGTTTTATAGTAATAATTTTTTATATTACCGTACTAGTCCGTTCTATAGTAGCACAACTTTTCATTGATATCAGCTAATATTATTGGCACTGTTACTGCAAAGCTATTATCATTATATCATCGTCATTATCACCATTATTATTATTATTGTGCTGTTAACATTATGGAATTGAAATAGTTTAGTATAATTGATTGTTCTTTACTACTTAGTTTTAAAATTGAAATGATATATGTTAATTGATTATCCTTTATCACTTAACACCACAGAGATTATAATTCAAAAGATAATCTAAGATTAAGCAAATGTTCAGTTAGATCAAGCGACATAATATAATTTGTATTGCTGCGCGAATGAATAAATTTGATGAATTAATTAAGTAAGGATTAATAATCATATTCATCTTATTACGTTGTCATTTCTTATCAAATATTTACCCTTAGATTCAAAATTATTGGCTACTATTAATTGGACTTTCAACAATTTGGCTTATCAAATATGAGATCAATTTACTTCAGGTTTCAAATTATTAATTGGCCAAATTTAAGAGTTAATTAAATAATAGCTTAGCTATGATCATTGATTTCATATTTGTTGGTTGCAGATTTTGGAATTTTTAGAATTTTACATGAATGATTTGAATTTGTCACCGAAATCTGTTCTTAATTACATGCGATTCTTTATTACTTTTTATTATTTCTCGAAATTATTGTGAATATTATCATAAATGACAGGTTTTTTCAAAAAGTTTGATTTGGATGCTTCGACAAGTTTGAAATAAAGTCGCAAAGATGCTGTCTTGTCTTAAATAAGCTGAGCTATTGATAACTTCGTTAACAATTATTTTTATTATCAACAACCAGCAAATTTTTCAACAATTCATCTAAATTAAAATAAACCCAAACGATTTATTGATGCAAAATGATGATGTCATTTTTGATAACATCAATTGATTTATCATCCGATGAGGGATAATCGAGATAGAAGAATAGCCAAATAAAAGTTATCCATTACCATTATCTGTAACTATAATTACTGGCAGGTAACATCGATTTATTGATGTATGCACAGCCGACAATTGATCGTTATTTTGGTGCGAATCATTGATGACAAAGCGAAAATATTCTTCATTTTATTTTCCAAACCAGTAATTATTGATTTTCCGCCAAGTGATTTTAATTTCGTTTCAATTCCATCATTTCTTCTTCCATTCTTATTCTCTACTTTTTATTCTTTCATTATATTATTATTATTAATTATTAGTATTATCATATCAATTAACTTTTGCAGTTCATTTTTCTTTTGTTCATGAAAACATTTCTGATATTATTAATAATTAAAAATTAATCAATATATTCTTTTGATTCCTTAAATACTTCATAAAATTTTTCAAAATTTTATTCTGCGCAAAAAAGTACAACTAATTTATATCATCTGAATTATTAGATGATCAGCAAGAAAAAAAAATAGAAAGAATGATCTGTAACGCGTACTGTAGTGGCTTCAGCTAGTCTTATAAATAATTTGGAAAAGATTCTTTTTAATGATCACATTTTATGATTTCATTTGCCGATGTACTACCAACGATGTTTTAGCCAAATTTTCAACCAGCCAGTTGATACACAAAATTGACTTTACAACCACAACAGTACAATGTTTGATTTGTTCGCTTTCCGATTGTCATCTTTTCCTCTCCATTTTTCTTTGCTTATCATATCCCTTGTGATTATTTCACTTATTTTCATCTGTTACAATGTAACATCATTTTATACTTATACTTGAATTATATGTATAAATCCTATGCATATACGTGAATTCGATAAATAAACGTGAATTTTATGCAAATATGTGGATTTCTTTTTCAATTTATTGAAAATGCTAATTGATTCATCTTAAATATATATTACTTAGTTAATCATAAGAATATTTACTTAATTGTAAATTTCGAAGAAAAATAATTAAGCATTTCAAAATTCGTAATTTATTTTAAAACTTCACAAATAATCTCTGCTACATTCATTAAAATGTATAATTTTGCTAAAATACAATAGATTTTCTAAATATTCAACGATAAAAACTATTCGTACTTCATTGTCTAATAATCAATAGTCTTTCCTTTTTCTCTGGAATTTTTTATTTTAAAAACAAAACAAAACAAAATGAAAGGAAGAAAAATGCAGCAACTGTAATCGAATTATTATAAAACTTGAAAAGAATTTATTACAAATCCTTTTTAAGTTTTATCATATCTATCTTAGATAATTATATCCAAACTTGTCAAATTTTACTTGTAAAAAAATCTCTTTTTCTGCTCTAATAATATTAGTAATAATAATAATAATAATAATAATAATAA